>JANSTP010006461.1:0-15699 GCA_025330745.1 Cladonema radiatum
CTTTAACAAAATTTGCTATACCAAGGTAGATTGATGACAACATAACAGGGAAGTGGGGCTGAGTTCCTTAAAAATTTTTGTTTGAAAAAATTTGTAATTGGATTTTTGCACTGAGTCAATATTTCATCTAAAATTTTCTCTATTCTAAAGTCTGAAATACTATACTTTTTTTTTCTTTTTTTAATAAGAAACCATACGTGTTTATTGAACACCGTGTATTTTCTTCGGTTAACGGACCATTATTCATTTAAACTTGTGGGAGCAAATTTAGACAAAAACTAAGGCCAACAAGAAATTTAAAAAGCACAATAATTATAATTGTTTCAATACAATCACGTTTCCTAAACTAATAATATGAATCTACAAAAACAAATAAAATCTATAAAAAAATATAAATAAACTAAAAGTCAATCTAACGTCAAAATATAATAATTTACATCGTGACGTGTCCAAATGTGCCAATATAATGGTACTAAATGATTTCGAATAAGCTGAGTTGACAATCAACTGTCCAACTTATTTATTATATTTCATAGTCTCCAATTATCTCTAAATAAAAAACAGCAATTATTTTGACAGAAAAACATTCCCCAGGAACTAAATTGGCAGGGACCACAATTGTTCTCTAGCTATACACCAAGTCACTGCCTCATGCAAGTGCTTTTGTTTTTTGCATGTTCTTTTTCTTGCCACTGTTGCCTATGCCTTGTTATTAGGAGTAGAGCTGCTGCCAGCTGCCTTTAAGCCGGAGACCAAATTTTGGTTTCATTTTTATATGCTACACTAAAACATATTGCGCATATGAAGTTTTACATTATTGTATGTCGAGAACAAAAAGCTGATAGAAGTGGCAAAGCTTACAAAGAAACATCTAACACCATACTTGGAGTCAAGAAAAATCAGGTCATCAGGACTTTTTTTACAAAAATGAAGCCTGTTTTGCAGACTTTTCATTATTCTATTGCGGTTTTTTGAGGTAATCATATTGCTGGATTTGCAGTACACAGCATAGTTGCTAAACACCTAAGTTTGCAAACTGCTGTATATCTGTTAGGAACTTAGTGTCATGACAGCACCAAAATATTTAGAATTTTAGCCCACAGCGCTTCGAGTTTATAGCCAATTCCTTGTTCGCGGGATTTGAGGTACACGAAGAAAAAAAAAACCAAAACTTTGGTAGCCATTTTGAAACACTTAAAACTATCATTGAAAGTTTTCATACTCCAAGAAGCAATTTTGTGATGGAATTAGAACATTATTCACAAAAAAATTCTCAGTTAAGACTATGGCTCAAATTTTATGGCTATAACAAATATTGCGTGGTTTTTGAGATACTTCTAACTGTATCTAAAGATGCATCAACGATTGGAATGATTTTGCCTATAAAAACCCTCCAGAAATACTAAATAAACTTTCGCTTAAAGAAATTCGTCCGTTTCTTACCCAACAGTTACTGAAGGGGTATTAGTAATTTCATTCACTTCTTATTCTTCTCGTTAATATTTTCCATTATTATCAGTCATTGTTATTACTTTTATTATTGTTATTATTACTACTTTATATATTTATCTTTTTACTTTTTTCTTTCTCTTAGATCTTATTTTCTGCTGAATAAAGGAGTTATTGTTTGTTTGCTTTATTTATGTAAATAGTTGTATTTATAAGCTAGACGTTTTATTATCATATCTTAACGTTCATTGTAAAGTTTCTTGGTCCACTGTAAGAGGCATGCGCCGTTGGGTCTTTAGGGTTAGTGTCTTCTCAACGCACATTCTCCCTACACTAACGATCTATCTCTGTCAAAAGTTTAACATCTAATATACATTAGAACATTAAATTATTGCTAACTGAATCAGACTTAAAAATCCAGAATAGGAATGGTAAAGAAAGAAGACAGTTATTTGGAGGAATATCATTGGCTGCATTGCGTTCGTCTGGAGCTGAGGGTAAACACATATCACGTATACAACGGTTAACGTATAAATAACTCGATATAAATATACTTGATGGATTCGCAGTGAGATCGGCTGGCAAGAGCCAGCAACTTTCAAGAAAATAAGCATATTTGGATACGTGCATTCCGCACAACGTACTTGCTGCACTAACTGCAGAGGGTGATAAAGTACACAATCATGGATTGTCACAGTCGCTCCTTGAACTATACCTAGCACCACCATGCTTGTGCAATCCAAATTTGTGTGTCAAAAACACACAGCTGATCAACTGCGAATCTCATCAAAGAAAATATTAAACTGTAAATTGCACCTAAAGATAAATCCCTAAGCTCCAGGCCCTAGAAGCACGATCTAAATTTCCCCAGATGACCACATACCTACACTGCAAATAATATCTATGAGATAACACAACTTAATTAGACATAGCCGTAGATAAGTTTTCAATCATGTTGTTCCACAAGCTCAAGTAGGCCTGGTAGACATCACTTGACCATTTACCCAAAATCTGGATCGTTGAATCTGCAGCTGGTGTGGCTCCCCCAATCGGAAAGAGTGCGCATTCAAATTTACACCGGTACTGGGAAAGGTCCTGAGGAATAACTGTGCTAGGTTTTGTCTCGTAAGAAATGTACTGTTAGCACAAGTAAATATGGGTGTGTTGGGAGAACGGTCAGGGTGGGTGAGAAACAACCTCATAATGGTAACGGGACAAATTGAGTTATGGATTGTTCCAACATGAATAGTGGTATCCAGACGAAAAGGATCTGTTTTCAGATGTAAATTGAGACGACGTTTTTGGTAGTAAAACCAATATCTGTTGCAAGCAATGTGCGAGATGCACCGAACCGAGTAGATGGGGCTGTAAATTCACTCGTGCGAAGCATGCTAAAATATGCCAGCGAAGTAGCTGTCCGGTAAAGCAGTTGATTGTACTCTGGAAAGTTGGACAATAATAAGTAATTGTGGATAGTATAGAGGTGGTGGGTAGTGATGGGTTGGCGTGGTAAGTGTGGCTGAATATTGGAAGAGTGACGAATCCCACAGAGAACATACTGCAGCTGCGGAGAATTACCTGTAGGCACGGACATACCATTGATATTGGAAAAATACTGAAAAGTACTTAAGTACACTTGAATAGTCTTGTGTGAGACTCGATGAGACAATATGGTGACAAAATAACAGAGATTTTGTTCCTCCATTGGAAAGACGGGAACATTTAACAGCAGACAAATGTTATAGTACTGGCTCAAGGCTGCTTGGTAGGTCTTCTGGGTTTTCAATTTGGAAAAAGCCTGATGAAGAAAAAATACGTCACATTCTTTTGTTTCTTATGAAGATTTTACTGTGATGGAGAATATTTTTCGCGCATCTCGGCGTACTTTTTCTGCAATGTGATTGGTTCATTTTTGTTCAAACATGTTTAAACATGTTCAACCGATTCTTTGAGCATGATATCTTTAATAACTCATATTAAAAGAAGTAAGAAGGAGAACAAATATTTTAATCATTTTATAAAAATACTTAGTATGGGTTTTTTCTAACTGTATTGGGTGATATTAAGTTGAGAAATAAATCAACAACTTTTAGATTTAAAACCTCAAACTTGAGGGTTGACTGGGGTTGAAAGTCGAGATGCATGAAGTGAGTGGTCTAGAAACTTCTGGACGTGGAGGCGAGATAAAGAATCCGCTAAATAAATCTTTACACCGGGATCCGGGATAGTGAGAGAACAGAATATTAATATTATCTTTTGCTGAACAGAAGAACAAACGTTGAACTAGTGCCATAAATAAAGGGTCTCAAGAAGAACACTTGGACCACACTTCCACAATAACGATATTGTCTGTGTATATAATATAACCTGTTTTCATATTAAATCGGTGCACCATGTAAAGACTGCCGCAGCAACTGCAAAAAGCTCTTTGAAGTTAATGGAGTGGGAGGAAATAATATCTGACCAAGGGACACTAAACCATACGCCGAAACCTAGCTTGAATGCATCAGTAAATAGAGACAAAGAGTTATCCGTCTAAGGTTAAGATTGTATTACTCCTACGCCGTTCCAAGGTGTGATAAAGTTGATTCAGCAAATAATTAGCCTGGCGTAGCCAAGCTGTTTTTCTTTCACAACACTGCTTTTAAAAACCAAGATGAAAAAGCTTGGGAAATCTTAGAGCAAATATTCTATTCTCCTTTTGCTTACTTTAAAAACCAATACAGCATTTTCAGAAAATTCTCTTCTATTGTTTTAATAGTGAATTGAATCACTTGATTTTGAATCACATCATAACCAAAAAATTCCGATTCTGATTCTTCGGACCCGATTTTCGACAAAAATACCAATTTTTGATGTCACAGCAAAGAAAGATAACGTCATCATTTTTTGGGTCACATGATGGCGTCATTTGGTGGGAAATAGGTTAAAGTTTTATCTGTCCAAGTTTGGTTACAATTTGTTCAGTATAACAGGATGTATAAGTGGCCAAGTGAAAAGCTGGAAAACTGCCTCCTCCCCCTCCCCGCTTATCCTAAGTTCAAAAAAGCTCGCCTCAGATAGAGTTAATTATTAATGGCAATGATATCTCTGACTACAATTACTTTCCTCTGCATCGACGTAAGGTTAAAGATTACCTACTTTTTCCTTCTCTTGAAAGTGTTCTAAAGCACTTTTAAAACAATACGACGAGCAGAAAAGCACTTATGTAAGACCTAAATTCGAAACAAGATACTTGGTCCAATGATAAGACCTTTCAAGGTCTTCTTCTGGTTACATGCTTCATAGGCATATGCAATCATACGCTGAGAAAATTAGATTTAAATAAAAATTTAAAGATTTAAAGATTAGATGTGATCGTATTGTTTGATGTTTTAAAAATTCATAAGCTTACACTCTTTGATACTATATATATATATTTGTGGTTGTTGTTGTTATAGTGTGGAAATTATTTGATACGATGCTTTGTAAAAGCTATGAAACAAAAAACAAGCATAAAAGAATAAATACAGTATAATCTCGGTAACTCGAACCCTGGATAATTCGAACTCAGTATAACTCGAACCTTTTCTTTGGTCCCTTCAGAGACAATTTATCTAAGTTTCCTTCTAATAACTCGAACTTTCATTATTTCGAACTAATTTTTAGGTCCCGTGGGGGTTCGAGTTATCGAGAGTTTACTGTGACAAAAATTTTTCCTACCGGGCATGCCAAAAATATCGAATTACCGTCATTTGTGATGACGTCCTCACTTTTGCCGAAGGTGTATCTCCATTTCAAAAAAAAAATAAAAAAAAAACACAAAAAAACGCAGCAAACAGTGAGGGAAAAAATTACTCAAGATAATAATGATGATACCAATAGAAAATAATCATTATCTAATAAGATAATGATAATAATAATAATGATTCTAATTTTTGATTAGTCTGTAATTTCTAGGTACGTATTTTGTGTAGTCATATTTATTTAAGTCAATTATTTTGGGATAGTTTGGTGACTATATTAATGATAAACCACTTATTGTGATTTTAATATTGACTGCGCCCATTCATTGACTATAACTGAATTAGCTTTCTCTATGAACTATTTTTAATTTCTGGTCTGTGAATTACTCACATTATGTTACAGACTACATTAAAAAATGAGTCGTCAAATAAATGTTCTTATTAAAACTAGCTAATATGTTAAATTTCGAGGTAATAGCGTGTATAGCACTGAATCTATAGACATTTTTCGATTGGTCAGTAAATTTCTGGTCTGTATTTTGTACGTTTCGTACGTTTTTATGGTTAAATATCAGAAAAACTAAAAATTTTCAATCATAAGTTTTTATATTTTTCTTGTTCCACTCATTGAGATCTTGCAATTAGTGTATTAAAAGTTTGATTTTGAAGAAAAAAATTTTGGGTCAGACCGGGGGGCCTAAAAATGACGTCACAGGACCAAATTTGGTCAAAATTTTTGGCACCTAACTTTTTTTGCATATTTTTTAGCCAATTAATCAGTTGCAGCGAAAAGTTTGCTTGTAACACGACAAATCGCACGAGAATACATAGTGGCCTGCACTATTGTTGTTATTTTTTAAAGCGAATATCGAATGTATGTTCTCAGTAGAGCTCTGGGGCGACGGTGCAATTTTCTCCTTTTCATGCTATGCAATTTTGTTGCATAGCATTTCCGATTTGTTACTTCAGTGGCGCCGGGTATGCAACAAGTTTCATGCAACTACTAATTATTTCGTATCGTTTTGACTGAAAATTATTTAAAAACTTATGATTTGGGATGTTGAAACAGAGTGAATCGCTGAAAAAAGGACTAAAATTGCTTTATTGCTTGATGAAAATGAAGAATGCGCGAAAACGTCAGCATACAAGAAGGCTTGGGTTCCCACTTGATTTGAAAACCAACCAGCTGCTGGGGCAAATAAAAGCTTCTTGAAAGCTGCAGCGTAAAAATTTGTTTTGTTCACTTACCACCTTGCAATATTTATACAAAAATTTTCGAGAGAGAAATTTGTTTTGTTGTTCTTGATTTTTAAAACTCTGAAATTTAGTTGGATAATTTACCTTTATGTTGAAAAAAAATGTTGCGTATCATGGGCGACGGTGAAATTTGAAAATGTTTTGCTGCATACAGGCATGGAGCAAAAAAACAATGTTGCACAAAATCAAATCGATTTGATTCTATGCAACATAATTTCGTCATGATTTTGCTGCATAGCATATAAAATTGAAGCATAAAAGATACTGGCGACACGATGCAATTTTACCTGTTTACGCAATGCAACAAAATTGCATAGCATGAAAATGAGAAAATTGCACCGTCGCCCCAGAGCTTAAAGAGAAAAGAGTTTAGCTACGCTAGACTATCAAATAATATCTTTGCGCGCTTCTCAGTTAAAAGTAATGTGACTATGACTCTGCTGAACAGACGTCGACAAGTCGATAAGCCTTTGCAGAAATATTCGATCTGGTTTAATCACTTTTTCAGCAAAAGATAACTTTCTTATCAGGGACAATAATTGCCTTTTAGTACACTTTTTTGTGGTACGCCATGAGTGAAGAATCTGCTTGAGTTCTTAAAGTTTGTCACTCAGGTAAACGAATGTGACTGAGTGTGGAGTCGATCTCGATATTTAAAAATAATGCGATGACTTGTGATGGCAGTTTGACAATGATGACGGTCTAGGTTGCATAAAATCGTCAAATGAATGCAACGAGATGCTAATACCCAATATGTTGATAATAATCCAATGCAACAGGTCTGCAAACAAGTTAAATATGAATGGGGATGATCTGCATCCAAAGGGTAAACATAATCCGACGAAATAATTGTTTTGTCATTGGTAACCTTGTAAATGCCAATCGCATGGACGCACTGGACATAACCGTAACGCATGTTGAATATCTATTTTAGACATGAAACATGCTGGTTTGTTTTGCACAAGGGAAATTGCATCATCGAAGGTAGAAAACTGAACAAAGTAAAGTTCGCAAGGTACGCCATCATTCATTGAAAAACCGAAAGGAGATGATAAATAGAAAATAATTCGGTATGATCCATCTTGTTTAAGTGCTGTGCCTAGAGGTGAGCAGTGATAAATTTGGAATGGGGTGAGAGAAATAGACCAACTGTATGACCACGTTGAAGCTCTTTAGTAATTGCCTTGGAAACTGCAGATGAACACTGAAAGGTGGACGGAAGGTTACCCAAAGAAAACCGATGTCGAAACCATGTTGCAAACCATGAATGATATAATGAACCAGGTCCTGATTTGGATGATTCAACAGTAAATGTTGCAGGGGATCAGCCCTAACTGGTGTGGACGGGCACGAATGTAATGGTAAAATAATCTCATTTTTTTCTGTACTTTGACTTATAGCACTTTAAGGCTGCTTGACTGGTACTTTTGCACACATTACATACGTGGACGTCAGGGCAATTTCGGTTGGCACAAAATCGTCTGGAGTTGAAATCTCCACAAATGTCTTTAGATGATCAGGAAGACAATTAAGTAGAGGACTGGCTTTGTCACTGGGGAACACGAAAGGGCTGGTTGCTTGAGAAAGATGGGTATTTAGAACTGAAGTCACCGGGAGTGTTGTAAGTGTAGCATGTGAGGATTGTTTGTGCAGAGTGGATAAATTAGATATACAATTCTTCGTCAAAGTGGGACCAGGAAAGTGACGGTTGTTGGCAAGGCGATAACGGAAGCCTCTATCATATGTATACCAGGATTGAAAATTGAAACGGGAGGCGAGTTGACAAATGTGAGATTGGTAGTGAAGGTAGTCATTTGGATTGGAGTGAATGGCAGTACATAAAAAATAGTTCCAAGCCATAAACTAAAAATATTGATCACGGATACGGGGGAGAGTGGTATTATCTGGGTGTTGACGGTGAAGGTTGATTGTGGGAAGTTGATTACCGGACTCAACAGGAGGTGGAAGGTAGTTTGGAAGTAAAATGTTAAAGTTAACAAACTCACCGGCTTGAATCTGCTGTATGGTTGTTCTTGGTATGACTGGGAGGGCTGAAGTTGCTGGGTTCTGAGCTAGCAAAGGAAGGACGGCAGCTGCTACTTGCGGTTGTTATTGAATAAGAGAAAGTTGTGACAGTAAAGGAGCATTATTAGTTAACTGTTGCTGTAGATTGTGGTGGCATAAAAGGTTACTCAGTGATAAGTCAGGTAGTGACAGGTATTGCAGTGGTTTTCTGACGTTTGCGTTGGTTGTCTGTAGGGAATGTAATATTGTGGTATGGGAGTGTTCAAGAAAAATTGTAGTAGTTCTTGACGTTCGAGGGATTGTATGTCCGGTATGGATGCAGCTTGAGTGATAGTAGGATTTGTGGAGGTACCAGGCAAATGTGTTTGTGAAAAGGGTAGATTTTGTTGTAAGTAAAAGTCATTGTTTAGGTTAGGAGAGATGTAGTCTGTCAGTCTCAGAGTGTTGGAAGACGAGGAGGCAGGAACTAACAATGATGAGGTGGTAGAATTGTTGTAGTGGTTATATAGTCGTGTAGCAAGAATAACTGGGGCACTTGAACTAAGAAGGCTAAGTGAATTACAGTACAACCTGAGCGATTCTAGTGGTAGCTCCATCCACTGTTGCAAGGAACAATCTTGTGCTTCGATAGTGGAAGAGGGTTCAGCAATTGGAGATCTTGGACGCTTGCTACCATGTTCGCCCTCCCTCCTCGTCATCAGACCAACAGCTACTGGAATCAAATATGACAATAAAAAACAGAACCAAGAATACAAGCAGGAATTTTAACCAACAAGAATAAGGCATGTTAAAATGATGCTAAACACTTCGCTTTGTAACGATAAATAAGACTCAGCAGCAACACTAAATATTCTTGACAAAGGATGTAAAAAATATAATAGGATTGAATATGAAATCAGTATGAAACTTTGTGTTGCTGCTGAAATGAGAAAGGATGACTACTCAGAAGACTACGATATAAATATCAAAATATCACGTGACCATCGGATCACGCGGACTGCCGGATGTCTTCTCAGTTAATGTGCGTTAAGATATTAACTTCCTTAATTTTAGTTTATGCATTATACCATATTGTAACAAATATTTTGAGAATTGAAGGATGAAATAAATGAAAATCAATGTAATAAATTGATCGATTGATAAAAGAGGAGATGTGCGAGGAATAATTCTTTTTTATGTTTTTCCCTATCATTTAAAAATGCTCTCATTTCCCATATGTCACAAGACAATGTTCTAATCAAGAAAACCAACCGAATTCTTTGGAAGTTCCTCTCATATTTTTACATCTTCATCGAAAAGAATTTCGCCTTTGTCTAGACTTTTGTTTTGTTTAATGCGTGCTTTTTTTTTTTTTTTTTTTGATATTTTCTCTCCCGCTAGCCCTTAATTTATTCTATTTTTGCCATTTCTTTTTAAGTTCCCCTTTTACAACCCTTTGCAAGTCCCCTTTACAAACTTTCTTTCTATTATTATTTATATTTTTGCTGTACACAGTTAATCATAGTTTATTTTTTTGAGTTAGGTGTATTGGTCCGTTTTTTGAGGGTTAACACTCCTTGGGCATTCTTCACCTTGTATAAATAAGGCTAAAATAGAATATATGCTTCCACTCATTTTGGCTCCAACCCTATTTCATCCAAAAACATATCATAACCTTTTGGTGCCTCTACTTCGGTATAGTAAGGATAAAGAAAATAGCCTAATAAATCTATTATCTAGCGATCACATACGATACCATACAGCACTTCTCCTCCTTGCTGTCTCACACTTTGATGCAATAAATTCAATACATCAAATAATTTATTTTCATAGTCCATCGACATCTGTTTTTAAATAACGTTGTAATAATGGTGTCAGTGCAAACAGTAAAGAGCCTTTGCTTTCTAGCAAAAGCTTTTTCTTTTCTTTGTAACTGGTGTGTCCACTAATCTGTGACTTTATATTTTCTTCATAACTTTGAAAGTCTCCTTTCTCTTCGTGTAGTAATTTATTGCTCTCCATGTATTTAATGGCTTCGATGAATGCTCTCAACTGGCTGGGCAAAGCAATATGGATGAGATCCTCCTGTTGTTTTTTAACTGTTTCACCCAAAAGTCTAAGAAATGATTCGTTGTTTTTAATACAACAAGACATAATCATGTAATATCAGACATCTCTACTCGACGAAGTACAACAAGCAAGTGAGCTTCCACACAAACTTTACTTCTATTTATACGCAATCCGTCTTCCATCACTACCACCACCTCCACTGCCACAATCAACTCCATCACCGCCACCACCATCACTTTCACCAATACCACAGCTAACGTTTCATCTACAAACGAAAAATAGCGTTTTCCATTGGTAGCATTTACAAAATCCTGTATTCATTGCCATTCTTCATCTTCTTTCGATAGTTAGTAATTTTTAAAATGAGAGCGAGTCACTGGCGGAGACCATTGATAATCTTTTGGAACGTTTTCTTTTGTCATATCATCCTTTACAACAGTAACTGGTGTCCATTTTGCTGCTTCTACCATATCTTTTTTACTTTTCTTTCGTTCCGGTTCTTCAACTCAAGTTGGATCTTCACTCTGTACCACTGATTCCTTTCTTCCTATTGGTGGTTTAATCATAGGTGATGGCTTCTTTTTAAAAAGATTCAACTGGTTTAGTAGCTCAGTGAACTGTTTTACTTTCTTTCATTTCCTAAATTTCCATCAGTTCAAACCTGCTCCATTTTTTTTATAAAATTTTCTTCTGTGGAGATTGACTTTCTATCTATTATCTTGGTGATGTTGTTATTGAGTCTTCGATTTTCTTCTGGTGTATTACTGGGTGGCAGCTCTTTATCGATAAACTTTCTGTCTTCACTCGATCTTTGTCGCTCTTTTGCGAATGAAAGTCTATAATTATATAACTGTGAGGTTGTTCTGTTTCTCTTTCAAACATCGTCATATACGATCTGCACTTCTGAGGGTACATTTGTCTTGCCAGTGTCTCTATTGCTGACGATCACGTGGGTTTTTGAAAAACACCAAATACTGAGAGTTGAGACTGATGGTTCTGCTCCCCTTATCTTCATGGTAGAGATTTTGCAGCACGAGTATAGCACTCAACTTTCTTTGATGGCTACCTTCGGTGAATAAATCAATGATTCTGTAATTCAATGATTTTGGTAAACAAATTATTCAATGAATCAGTGTTTCATCACTTCAGTCACCATGTCGCCAAGAATAATAACGGCGTCGCCAAACTCTTCCCTTGCTAATGTTTTTCTAGTATTCCACAATGAAACACAATGCTGGGTATCAGAGACTTTATATAAGAATGCTTTAGTTGATAGAACGAATAACGAAAATTAATATTGGAAGGTGCAGGACTAATCCGCTTGTATCTTTCTTCTCACAGCTTTTTGTGATCTAATATTTTTTTCAGATTGAGAAGGTTCAACCACTATCATGCAGAACGGATGTTGAACTTAAATGTTGAATCCATCCCTTTACCAGTTTGTGTATCTTTGAGCGTCATATCCATTGGTTTCAAATGAAAAGACAGACATGAATATTTAAGATTGATCATGCTTTACTGCATGCTCTACCGCACTTGTTCAGTTCTTAAAGTAAAAGTTGGAAAAATTGAAAATTTCAGCAGCAGGTCTCTTTTCGATGACAGTTTGCGTTGGAAGAGGGCTTTGGTAAAAATTGGGGTCTTCTTATACAATAGTACTGTAATCTGATTGGTTTGTTGGAAAAATAAAACCTTCTGATTGGTTCTTGAGGCACTTCCTTCCATTTCTGCGTTTTTGTGAGAATCGGGTCAGTAGGGACACTGCAGAGGTCGGGTATGCCTTACTCACCTTAAGCATGCTGGCGTCGTACTCTCCTTTTCCTACTACTTACACTGCACTATTAGCTCCATATCACTTTTCCTCGTATGAGATATATTTGGAAAGATCGTTTAAAAGCTAGCCAAAAGCTAGCCAAAAGATAGAGTAAGTTAAATTTAATTAGCCTCCATGCCATTTTAAGTCAGGAAATAGAAATGCTCAAACTCAAAATGTGTTATTCAAGTCAATACTTAAAGATTTATTTCACTCTAGGGTTTCAAATATCTTTCTTTCTTTTTTTTAATTTTCTCATTTTTGTATCTATATTTTTAGTTATTTTTGATATTTTGGTTTGATCTATGAATACGTTACATTCTGTTGTCGTATGTTCTAACATTGCATATTATGTCCATCATATTTGCTAAAATTAGAAATACTAAACGTTATTTAGATTCATTCAATTGAGTGGTGAATAGGGTTTATCAATTATGAATAGTACCCAACCATACGTTCTTCAACTTCATATTTCATAATTTCAGATTTCTAGTGTCATTTCAAAATCATCATCATGGACTCAATACTTCAAATGTAAGTTATTCGAAATTTAATTTTAAGCGTTTCAATTACCTGATCTAGATATATTTATGAGCGTGTTTGCATCTATGTGAAAATATCATATTTCTTTCAAATTCTTCAACTATTGCTTTTACATACTTACCCAAAGTCCATTTTTGCAAAATCTTTAATTACAGTCATTTCTCTAATTTAATGCGGAGGAAAAAAGGCGCCACACAAATAATTAGCGGACACAAAATATCTTGTATCTATCAATTTGATACCGCGGTAATAATAATTAGAGGAAATTTCATTTGAGCTGCAGTTAAATTAGAGGAAAAGGTTACAACAAACTATTTTTCGTTTTCTTTCCCTCTTTATATTTTATTATCTCCACCAATGCCAATGCAACACAAAAGGAAAAAAACTCTCTCTGACTCTCTTTTTTCCCTAATTATTCCTCATTTTCTACCTATTTGTTAGGAAAACAGACCACTAATAATTGTGTTTCTTTAAGCAGCGCTATAATTAGAGGAATAAATGATATTTTTAAGTTGTAAATGCTTTTACGCTATTTTGAGTTTTGAGGAAAAAGGAATTTATTTTAACAAGACTAAACATTTGGTCATCACAGAACCAAAGAGTGAAAAATTAAGTTCATAAGTTGGATAATTACCCAGCTAAACCACTATGTCAATGAGGCATTTTTCTGCTTTTAACAATGTTTTTAAACTTAAAACCCAAATCAAAGGCATTTTCAAAGACGCCTCTGTTTTTGGTTATAGATTATTCGTTTTGGTTTTCTTCACCAATTATGTGAAGTGCAAGAGTATATCAATCAGCAAAACAAACATTTCATATGCGAATTTCCACAAATTTCCAAATATTACGTTGCACACGACACTATTAGCTGCATATCATTTTTCCTCGTACGACGAATGTTTGGAAAAATCGTTCGAAGTAAACCAAAGAATAGAATCAATTCATTTTCATCAGCCTTCTTGTCATTTCATGACGGGAAATAAACATGCTCAAAAGGGATCCTTGAAGACATCAAAAGTAACACTTTATTCTTTAAAGGTAAGAAAATCGGTAGTACCTGGTGATTTTTCGAGTTTCAGTCCAAAATATACCATTCCATCTAGAAGTAATTTTTGTATGTAAAAAACTATAAACACCTCAAAACACCTATAGCTACTCTATAATCACCTTCTGCGCCGACGAAGCCTGATTTCCAAGGTTTTTCCGCAAAACTATGATTACTGACTTACCAGTCCTAGCTTAACTATAAGTTGTCTTGTATATGCGCAATATCCTTTCCGGGAGAAAAAGCTTTGTTTTCGCTACACAACCGGAAACAAATTCAAACGTTTAGTCAAGTCAAACAGGGAACACCAAGCGATTCTCAAACAATTGTCGCTAATAATAATAATAATAATAATAATAATAAACAACTAATAAAACTAACGAATAAAACGCTACCACTGCGCGATTCCCCTATGTATGTCTCTTCTCCCAACGATAATGATGTACTGGATTCAGAAATTGGATTCACTGCACAGCTTTGTTTCCAAACGATTTTTATCTTTTTCTTTGCTTTCTTTCAGTTTCTTTCATTTCATTTGTTTCATTTCATTTTCACTGTTTTAACAATTTAACACTGAAAAGTTTTAAGTTATGATTTCTATCACAAGGTTTATATTTTTATCACAGAGAAATTAGGTGACATTCATTATATAATTTTATTTCAAATACTTCTTTAAGTTATCTGAGTCATTTTATGAAGAATCTAAAAAAACTTTAAAAATAACAATTTTTATAGAATACAGGTTGTGATAGAAATCTTTGTATAAATGGTGCAATATGTATACCAAACTACGAGGACGATACATTTCGTTGTGAATGCCAACCCAGTTACCATGGCGATTTCTGTCAATTCGAAAAGGAAGGTGGGTGAGCCTTTTTTTAGAAAACTGAACCCATAACTCTACAACCAGATAAAGTTTTAAATATGAAATAAAAAGGACTACAATTGTGGTAAAAAATATTGGAATGTGTTCAGTGCAACTCTGGACAAGTTAAATTTAATTTAAAGGAGATGTTTTTAATTTGAAACACAGCGATTTGTCGCTTGTTTTATCTGAATGATCCTTGAGCGTTGGGCTCTTGAATGAATGGGCGAAATCCACCTGTTCTTTTCTGGGCTGTTTTTGCTGCCCTTTAGGGTGGCTATTAAAGGGAATCACCGAAAATGTCATTGCTGGGGAGCTGAAGAGCATGAACCAGAATTTTGAAGGTGATTTGTTTTTACAGGCTCGAAACCGGACTGGTGGTTTAAATTCGATGGCAATACTGAAAATGAGGGACTACGTAAAAATGATGCCACTTTAAAAGTCCGTAATGATGGTGAAGGGCATGGAAGTTTTTTCAGAGAACCTCCGATACCACATGAAACGGGAAACTTTCTGAGATGTCATTTACGATGTACACAAAGCGAAATTAATTCAATGATTTGGAGGTAATGATTATTATGGGGAATAAATTTAGCCAAAATTTTATTTAAGGAAATAATAAGTAACTTTTTTGATGTTGAGATTGCACAGGCAACTTTAAGTACTGCTCCCGACCTTTTCCAGTTTGCACAACTACATTAAATTTTTTCTTATAAAAATAGTTAATACGCAATTGTCGTTAATTGAATATTTTAACTACATGGCAGTTTACTAACATTTTTTCTGATGATCATAGGAACCCTGAGTTGTCAAAAGAAGGGTTTTCGCTCGCTTTATGGATTCGTTTTGCACCTGGTGAAGAAATACGACAAGCAATTCCTGAAAACCCGAAAAAAATCTCCAATGTACTTTTGCAAAGTGTAAGTTT
>JANSTP010006572.1:0-15693 GCA_025330745.1 Cladonema radiatum
ACACTCCCCACTGAGTGCTTGGACGTCATAGATCACGTGATTTTCAGAAAACTTGAATATCTCCAGTTATAAGCAACTTTAAGGGACGAAACTTGATACACCTGTTACCAAAATGGCAACAAACATTTTGCATTCTACCTTTGTCTTGACACCCTTTAAATTCAGGCCTCTTGCGTCATTGCTAGTACCATCGTTTCTTGTATCTCTTGAGTATTTATTTACCTAGTCGTTATTACTACTATCTCGTCTGGTGACGTCATGGATCACTTGCGTCCCCATTCTTTCTTCTTTGTTTGCCATGTTTTCTAAGGAACGAAAATTTTTGAAGCACTGTGTGCTCTAGTTGAAGTTTTTTTACAAATTTAATCTTATCCTCATTTGAATATTAGAATTTTAGTCATAATGTAGCCTCTGTAAATGTTAAAGCGATTTTACACAGATAATACACTACAATACAATAATTTTGACAATATACTGTAAAAGTCAGACTTATATGGGAGACCACAAAAAAATAAATGGCATTAGCTTTGATTTCAGTTCACTTTTTATTCTTAAGATATTTGAGCCTAGTCACTTTAGGAATTTGTCTAATGCTAAAAAATTAATCTAAATTAATTAAGGGAAGTAATTATTACACGAACAGATATTTGTAGAATCCATTTTTGTGAATTGCAGGCAAAGAAAAATTAAAAATTTTGTGGAACTTTTGTAGGTTTTGCCAAAATTAATCGATGGTTAGTTATTGATATTCTGGAAGACTCGCCTGATTCTAATATAAAAGGCCATATATATTCTTTTAAAAATGGCACTATGACTCCTGGTATTGAAAGCAGAAAATAAAGCATTTAATTTGTCTTTCATTTTCTTTAAAATAACTTAATATTACATTGACCTATTGTAAATAATTTAGTATTAATTTTGGAGGCGAAATATTGACAAAATATAAAAGGCACCACAGGCCTTTCCTTGAGACGAGATGGATCACTCTCACTCTACGTAGGGCTCGCCTAAATTAACAGCAGGGATCGAAAAATCACTCTCGTCTTTGGTCAATAAATAAACACTTTTGATTTTATTAACATTTAAATTTTGCCATTTATTGCAAATTTAGCAATTACGGGAACGTATGGCTCGCGAATTTTGTTTTACCAGAGCTATTTGCAACTCACGCTTGTAGTTTTTTAAGGAAAGGCCTGCGCGAGTGGGTAGTGAGATAAATAAAGTTAGATATATTGCAAACCAAAGTACATATCTCAATAATACTCCTTTATAAAGTTGATACAATGTTTCGAATTTTTATTTCACTTTCAATTATTTCGCAGAAGTGTGTATTTTTGATGTGATTTCATTGTCCTGCGGGAGATGGTAGTTAACAAAAATATCTAATTTCTTTAAAAAAATTACGAAAAACAATGTTTTGAGATAACATTTTTGTGGTTGTTTTGAATATTTTTATAAAACCTAAGTAACTTGCAAATAACCCATATTTAAGGCTCGTTTGCAATATTCCGCCTCAGGTCATGCTACTTCATTAAATCACATGATCAAACTGATGGAAATTGTGAGTGTTGATTGGTTCTTTTTTAGCGATGACGCCAGCCTGGATCAGAGAATACCACAAAGTTACACCCCTGACGTTCTTGTCAAAACTCTATTGTATTGAAGATATTATGACTCAAATTTGTGATATTGTTCAAAAATGTTCCTTTTTTCACATTTCCTAATTCACCTTTTTTGAGTATTTGTGAATCAATTTTTTCGGGTCTGTGGGTATTTCATTTGCTGGCTATTTTCAAAGTTGTTAAAGAGGCACTATCAGATTTTTTTTTTATTCTTTAGATGGAATCTGTAACTGACGCTTACTCCAGAAAAATATTTCTTTTTTAGAAAATTTGTTTAAGGTGAAAAATAATAAATTGGCTTCTATAAAATGAATTGCTCATTTTGATCTCTTTGCTTTTGTTATCACGCTTCCATGACAATTTTTTCTTTACTATATATAAAAATGAAATGGCGTCAAAGCTCAAGCAAAATAAATTAGATCTTTTTCTTTGTCTTCACAAAAGAAATGTCTTCTTTTGAAAATAGTATCACATATAATCAAGCAGAGCAACTGACTTTCAATGATTTCTTTTAACGAAAACAGTCATTTTTTTCAGAAAAGGCCCTTTCCCAAATGGAAAATTTCCGGAAAAGTTCCATTTTCCGAATGGAATTTGGGGCAAAAAAATATGTTTCTGAATTCTGGATAGGTTAAGTGTTCCAGTCGGTGAATAAAAAAAAAATCTGATAGTACCTCTTTAATTAACAGTATATATCAGAAAAGCTGGCGAGCAAAGCATACTTTTTCAACGGCGTGGAAGGATCCTTGAAAGAGCTATCTAGATCATAAATATAGGTCTGAAACTTATCAAAATAGTTTCTAAAAGAGTTCTTCCTTCAAAAAAACCACAACACTTATATGCTTATGTTAGAAATTTGATAATTTTGCAGACGTTTCTCCTGAAAAGTTTGTTTCGCTTTCAGTAAAATTTTTTTGTAGGGTTTCAGGATTTTTATTACAATTTAATTTATATATTGCTGGAAAGAGAATTTACTCAGCTTTTCAATGTAGTTTACAGTTTGAAAATAGTTTAGTAGATCGAATGATATTTAGATTTTTTTAGATCCTGGTAACATTTTTCTACAAAATGACGTCAGGACACACTGAAACAGCAGTGACAGGTACTTATATGGATTCTGCAAGAAAAAGGTGCAATATCTTTTCTTCTCTTTCACAAACACCACAAAGAGTTCCTAGTCTAGCTCAGTCTTAGCCAAAATTAATATATATACATTTTGGACGAGATCTGTGGCGACAGCACAAAAAATTGACAAGAGCAGGAGCAGCTGACAGAATATCAGAAATTACTTTATTTTCCTGAACAAGGAGTGGTTTATTGAGGTAAATTTGAGACAAACGCTTGATAGGGGGAGTACCTACTCTGGTCTGCTCGCCACAGTCTGGCTGGGGTAATGCTTTCCAAACCAAGTTTGCAGAGTGTGCCACTTTTTGACGAGATCTCAAGTACAAAAAAGCATATAAAGTCAGCTACAAGTACAAGCTAGGCTTGGTCTCACCTCAGAGGCATGCGTTAAATCAGGAAAATACTGAAGATTTTTTATATTCCATTTCTTTTTTATGCAACTCCCACAAAGCCTGAAGAAGCCATAAACAATAATAGATGTATTCCGTAGTAATAAGTACCCATGCACTATGGCTAAACCAAAACAAAATCCTGGAGGCAAAAAAATGCAGACTTGGCAATGGGAAAAAATACTAAAAACAAAAATAAGTTTAAAAACCAGGTGAAAGGGATTTTGACTTCCCAATACGTTTCAATTACAGGAGAAAGACGAAATCATGTTAAGATTTTATGACGAAACATCCTCTGTGTCTGATTTCAGAAGCAATTGTTTATATTTTTCTATTACAAGTCTGCATTATTTTGCCTCCAAAACTCGCTGAAATCGATCATGTGATCAAAATAAATGAGGACACACAAAATCCATCTATAAAACTGAGTACAGTATATATAAATTTTCTGTTCAAACAATATTTTATAAGATTTTACTTAGGTACACACTAGCTAAAAAATCTTATTTTCACCTCGAAGTATACACCAGTGCCACACTATCTGCAACATGTCATGTTCCAAACTAGATTCCGGCTGTCAATTTATGCGAAATAATATGCTATACCTGTAGTTAACTCTATGGTAAAAAACTATCATGATTGTAGGGTAAAAAAGGTTAGCTAAAGTCCATGAAATATGGAAACTTCAGAAAAAGGTCAAAAGATTTAAAAAACAATCAAGAACAAAAAACTAAAAAAATTATTATGCTAGCTAGCTACTGGATAGCTATAATCCTGTACTAAGTCTAAAACAGATGCAATGTACCTGAAGTTGATTTCAGGTAATGCAGTAATCCATACTAATTGATGATTACACTTAATTACAACAATCAAAGAAAATGCAGCAACATGCTGCCTGGACGACCGGCCTGCTCTTGGACTCCTGTACTCATCATGAATGAAGAGCGAAAGTGAGCGATGGTGCCAAAAATACTGCCGCCACCTTTTTGGTTATTTTGATTAAAAAAGAAAAATATCATAAAACTAATCATTTGATGCCAAATCTTATCAATCGATAAAACTATCTTGCAGTAATTAACGTTAGAAATTTCGGTAGTTTCTCTACTTCAAAGGTTTGAGGCAGTGCCAATACTGTGCAAGGCACATTGTAAAACTTATTTAAAATATTAAATAAAAATATAAGTTTTATAAAACTATCAAATATTTTAGAGGTTTTGGCAAAATTATTAAAATGGCTTGTATTTGGGAGAAAATACACGAAACTAAGTTATTCAGTGCCTTTTTCTTAAAAATATTAATTATTTAGGGCTACGTTTTTAGACTTAACCCTTACCTTGGCGATTAAAAATAGGGCTCTTTATCTTAAAACCGCATCTTCATATAAAGCTTTAAGAACTCCATACCAAGTTTTCGTGTAAATTTCTTGGATTTACCAATGAGAATATACGCAGCTAATTTTTGAACAAAACAATTAGTCTGGAAATCATGTTCGATTGATAAAATATTTACCAAATTAGGCAGTGACACATTTTTTATCTTTCAAGTAACAAATAAAACCATGTCTCTTGCAATGCCTCTTTATAATTTGGCTTTCTTTCTTTCTTTCTTTTTGGCTACTTTTCTCAAAACTTAGAGCGACGACACATGAGACGGAATAAATTTTGAACAATTTGCCATTTTCACAGATGTATAAAGGAACTTTTGTAATCATCATCAAAATAATCTAGCAGATAACCAATTTAATAGCCTTTGCTCACCTTTTTAAAGTTTGGAAAAATGAGGACATACGTATATAGCTAGCTACCTCATCATCTAGCTCAAGCTGAGCTAGTGCTAGCTAGTTTGAGTCAAGAAGCTAGCTTTCCAAATCTAGAACACCTACTGCAAACTAGCTAAGAAACTGATCAAAAGCTTAATTTACTTCGAAAGCGAACTAAAAAGTCTTTCTATAAGTGAGTCTAGCTACCTGTTTTTCCACCAAGCACCAACCTTCCTTTTTAAAAACAATGTCAGTAAAACAAAAATAAACAAAAATTCTACATTCTACTTGCTTAATAATCTTCTCAAGCTAATACAATATGAAAAATGTATATATCAAAGCTCAATAAGTATAAATGAAAGGTGCTTCAAAACTTCAAATTCTGTTCATCTCAGCAAAGACAAGGCGACAGAAAACATAAAATTGTTAGTTTCAAACTCCATTCTCCAAAACTTCAAAAGCTACTTTACCGGATTCTAAATGTACCGAAATAGAGGCACGTGGGCGTTCACATCCTCAGAAAGACTGAGAAAAATTTTACCCGGTACCGAAGTTTTGAGATTTTACAAAGACGAAAGCAATACTCCCATTTCCGTGAGAGAATAAAGTTAACAAATTAGAAATCTTGATGTTTTCTTTCATTTTATTTAAAAATATAATACCAGGCGCCTTTCTTTTCTTATTAGTCCATGGGCCAAAAGCAAAATGGGGGACATAAAAGGTGGCTAACTTCTGACTGTTTTTCTCAATAGAATAACTTAACAGATAAGAGAAAAATGATGATTGCAATGCCAAATCGGTGATAATAATTTCTTAGGGCAGTTAACAAATAACACCATTTTTTAGAAAAAGCAGATTTCTAGAGGTCTTATATTAAGTGATAATTGCACTGAAACTTGCACACCACTTTTGGTTTCCCACTGAAATTTGGTACCAAAAATGTCTAATCCCTTGCCTAAATTATGTTTTAAAAATTAATGCCTTAGCTGAAAACATTTTTTTATGACGTCATTATTTAACCACAATGTTTGCAAAGAATCTTGATTTCGGTGTTTTTTCTGTTATTGGGCTTTATTTTCCAAATTATTTTCAAAATCTTTTTTTAAGTACGTAATTTTGATGTTGTTTTTTCGAGCAGATCATTTGTGAGTATTTATCTCCAAGTGGCGCCATAAAGTGTTTTGATATCATTTGAAAAAACGAAGTAAGCAAAATTGCCAAAATGGGAAACTAATATAATGTTCTTAGGTAAACTAAAATACAATATTTTAAAGATTGTGAAACTTGTTTTAAAAAGAAAAATAGAGTAATTTCAAAACAGAAGTAAAAAAAAAAAAAAATTAATCTACACTTTAAAAGGATGGAAAAGATTTTGGAAAAATTAAAATAGAAAAAATTTTGTATTTCAAAAAATTAAACTTCCAACTGTAACATTTTGTAAATCAGCATTGACAGCATGACCAAGAGTATAAACATCTTGAAATATGTTGCTTATTACAAATTTACCAACAACAAACACTAAACAAAGACAACATCATTATCTTTGTGGAGATCGCTATCACTGTTAACGTCAATTTCATTACTCTCCATATTTTCGCATTACCTAAGCTGAAACATATCTGAGGAAGTTAACCAATTCGCCTTACAAGAACAGCGGTTAGTATAACATGACTTTGTACAGTTTCAGGAAAGGAACTCTAAAATTGTATCAGGAGCTGGGGGAACTGTCATCCAGTCAATTGCTAGACTTGAATTTACTTATTTCCATCCATAATCTTTTGGGATCAGAATCAACAGCAGTTGATTCATACAACTTTTCCAGATCAAAGATTGATAGGGAGGGATTGATAGGGAAGGGAGCAACTGCTCCTCTATCAAAACATTTATAGATATTACTTTTACAAGAATTATAAAAGCACTCCATCTCATTTGCTTTTTTTGAAAAAATTTAATCGGCATTCTGTCAGATTCATGCTTCAAGATTTTCAGACACAAGTATTGATCATCAGTAAAAGTCTAAAAGTGTTGAGTGATGAAAACAGTTCATCAAAATTCTGAAGTTTTTTAAAGGTAAGAGTTCCTGAAAATACAACTTTAAAATTTAAAGACATGGAAAGCAGATATTACAAAGATCAAACAAACTTTAAAGTGTTGTTTTTAAAGTGGCATTTTGGTGGAGGTACCAGCTATCTCGGGTCTCTGCACATATAAATGCCATATACATATATCGCATGACAGCATGATGCTAACTAAGGCAAAAAAAACTAAACTCTGAACTTTCAGGAGTTACTTTCTCAGCCAGACTGTAAGCTAAAACATCTGTAGAAGGGTGTTGTATTTTTATATGGTATCAGTATAAACTTTGCTTAGGATTTCGACAAAGTTTTATTCACCTAATCATTTCCATTTGTCTTGATTTTCTGTTTCCATGTGTAATAGCTAGCTTTGAGTATTCAAAATGTAGGTAGCTTTTTAAACATATTGGATTTATTCATCATTGAGCTGCCGCAGTCCTGCATATAATAATCTTTTTCATTTTTCACTCTGCATCAGAGTTATTCGGATACTCGGAGTGAAGAAGATGCATCATCGGTTGGTAAACTTTTCTGCCTAAGGTGAAGCAGGCACTACCGGTTTAAATCAGAAGTACATCCACTTTGATTTTTTGAGTGCCTGTTTCTCAGGTGGACTGAAAAATATAAATGGGAATGAAGCTACCTTACAAAATGAAAAATTCTCGATGAAGATGAAAATGCAAAATAAAGTCGCAGCTAGTTATCTAATGCTTTAATATTATTATTATTATTATTATTTTTGTTGTTGTTGTTGTTGTTGTTATTATTATTATCGTCATCATCATCATTATTATTATTATTATTTCCTTATTTTACGGCAAGAATACAAACAAAATAAAGTGCATAAAAATATACGAAAACAGAGTTAACCAAGAGTTAACCAAGAGTTTGTAGCTTCTTGGTAAAACTAATTAATGCCGAAACCTTAATTAACTCTTTGATAGATCAAACTATTAAAACATGTATCAAATAAATTTTGATTCGTATGAAACTAGACATACCATATTAACACGCGATAAGAGAGATATAATTGACAAAATATCATTAAGTACTATTTACACTGACATCAACAATTATAAACTTTAACAAAACCTACTCTAGAAATGTATGTCTTACATAGCTTACATTGACAGTTTGCAGGAACTCCTTTTTTATCTTTAATTTGAAATTTTGAAGGGAGTTTGCCTCTTTGAGGTCCGATGGCAATATATTCCATACCATTGGAGCAAAAGCAGAGATAGAGTTTGTACCATAGTGCTCAGTGTTTTCAAGAGGCTTGTACAAAAAGTTTCCATTTCTAAGGTGGTAGCAATTTGAGGTATTTTTTAAACACTTCACTCATTATTTCAGGTGCTATTTCGGTCTTAAATTTATAGATTTCAATGGCTGGCGAACGAATGTGTTTATGGCGAATAGTAACACCATTATTCAAGTCAAAGAGTCCTTCAAAAGTGCTAGAATAATCATTGTAAATTACTCGAAGACATCTTTCATGTAGCCAATTTATTCTATTGCTAAAATTTCTACTGTGAAACATCCAAACTAAAGGGCAATATGAGAACTGTGAAAGAAAGTATGTATTAAAAATAAGTTTTCTTTGGTTTATGTTCATGTATGGAGAGATGCGAGACAGTGCTTGGAGTTTCGAAATATGTTCATCAAATTTTAGGTCCTTGTCAATTACAACACCCAGTAGCTTTTCACGTTCAGTGCTTAAAATTTCTTTATCATTGATGGGAATCCCAACTTATCTATTTTCGCTCAGAAGGATGTGTGATTTTTCTGCATTTGCTTTCATTCTATTGTCTATGAACGATTTAAACAAAATTTTTGGCGAAAAAACTTAATATCTTCTACCACACTGCTAATATCATGATTGCCAAAGTGAGGCGAGTTATCGTCGGCATAGCTAAGAACATCAATATTTTCAAGAAAGAGTAACAAGTCACATATAAAAAATATTGAAGAGAAGAGGACCCAAGATAAAATCTTGTGTAACCCTGGTTGAAATATCTACCCATTCACTGAAAACGTCATCAATTTTGACATGTTGTTTATGGTCTGATAAATAGCTATAGATTAACTTGCCAGCGTTTTTATCTAGATTGTAAGCTTCTAATTTGGCTATTAGTAAGTCATGAGGAATGTAATTGAATGTCTTGGAAAGGTCAGTCAATAGCACTCTAAAGGACTCACCATCGTCTAAAAATTTTCGCCTTTTTCCAATCCTTGCTAACAGACAATACTGCGAATTTAGACCCCTTCTAAAACCACATTGGAACTTGGAAAAGATATTCTCAAAATAGCTCATGAGTTGATTATATATACACTTTTCATAAATTTTAGATAAAACTGGTAATATAGTATACGGTTCTGGAATAACTCCCGTGGGATTTTGATGGGGATTTGAAAAATTATGGATTTTTTGAAAGATTATAGTCTCAGCTATCAGAAAAAATGATGGTTGACAGTTTGATATTGCCTTTTTGGGCCAATTTTTGAAGTCAAATGTCCATGAAAAAATTGTCGGTCAGAAAAATTTTTTTTTACCAAATATACACTTTTCATACACCAAACGAAAGATAATTTTATGCTGATCAACTTTTAATAAAAGACCTATATCTCTAAAAGCCTTGTTCACAACCTATTATCAATTAAACGTTCCAAAATGACGTCATAACATCATGGTAATATGCGCGTTATAATTTCTGCTAAATTACCAACAAAGACTACCAATAAAAATAAAGAAAACAATAAAAACAAAGACTTCTTCTTGCCCCTGAAAACTTAGCAACAAGTTTTGAGCTAAAAAGTCAACTGACTGCAGAAACCTCCATTGGGACGTTTTCACGGTAAAATTTACATTTACATTTAATGGTAACATTTCTTGGAGAAAAATATTTCTGGGATAAAATATTTATTTATTTTCACTTTTGTTTCATTTACTAACATATGATAAAGAAGTCGTCAAGGAATAAAATAACCTTAAATGTCGACAGTAGTGATGTAAAGCACTCGTGAAAAAGACGTTTTTTCAATTTTTGTGCCCGAAAAACGTTTTAATCGCTTTCACTTTCGCTATCTGTTAAATCGTTGAGATATTTTTCATATCTTGAATAATTTTCACATATATTTGTTGTATAGGAACAATTACATAGTTCTGTACAAACTACAGGCCCGTAGGGTTGAATTTCATATTTAGTGGGGGAGTTAAAAATATAAATGGTGGCGGTAGTAGAGAATGACTTTCTTAAGCACCGGCCACCATGGTTGGCGGGCTAAAACATTCTTAATATCTGGTCTCTCTAAAACAACTTTTTTGGCAATTTTAAACCCAAATTAAGATGTAATATAAATGGATGATTAGTAGTTGTTAATTGAATATAATTTGAATTCTTTGTCTGTAATACCTAGAACGGGTCAAAACGAACCAAAGCCAGCCAAATTCGGTTAAAACCAGCTGAAACGAACCAAAGCGAACTAAAGCAAACCGTTGGAGCTTGAGATGTGTCAAATTTATACTTATGGGTACAAAGAGGATATAGGTACGCTTTCTGAAAAAGACAACATTAAGGACGAAGGACTAAGACGATACGGACAATATAGGGACGATAACTAATGACCTTATTTCTGCAGCAAAAAAATGGTAATAACGGCTAAAACAGCAATATTCTCTAAAAAAAAGTTTTGTTCGAATAGTTTTTCCATACTATTATGGCCATTGGCTGGTACAGTTAAAAATATTTGTTATATTAAATGAGGTGCTTTTTAAAATTAAACTTATTCTCCAAGGGAGTTCTGCTAGATATTAGACTAGAATTCAAGAAGCTTAATTTCCATTTTTTCCATAGTTTACCAAATATATGACCATTTACATGTAATTATTTAAAATCAGAATAAAAACATAGGTCAACAATCTTAAAAATTCCATCTTTTTCTCTAGATTTTTATAAAGGGGAAAATTGCGGCCCTAATTGGCGTTAGACAGAAAATCGTGCATGGTGGAATTAGGGCCGGTGTTAATTAAGGGCCCATAAAGTAGGTATTGAAAAACTAACTCATTGCTTTGTCCGACATAAAATCTTAGCATTTTGTTTACTGATAGCTAATCTGAGATTGGTGTCGTTATATCTGGGCTAATTCATCTGTTAGAAATTTTTAAACTTCTTAGGAATATGCAACGACAAATTTCCATATAGCTAGCCCAAATGCTATGAGAAGCATTCGTCAAGTGGCATGTCTTTCTTGACACTCAGCGACCTCCGCAACTCTCTCTTCGAGGAAAATCTCCTCTGAAGCAGAACACAACTTTTAATAGTTTAAAAATATATTAAAAAGTAAGAAATCATATTACGGGTCTTTCTGCAATAAACCTGTCAGTTAGGTTTGTTCTTATATCAAATATAAATTATCAAAACGTTTTGCAGGAAATGATAAAGTCGTCTTAAAAACTGTATGTCGTCAAGATTTATGGATGCTAAATCATGTCGAAGGATTTCAAACCATGTACTGATTTGTGTCAGACGACAACAGCGAGATTAAATATTTTCATGTGAGAGTGAGACATAGTTTACCTCAGTTAAGAGACCTAGCCCACTTTGCCAGACTAGCTCATCTCATATGTACAACTCCTAAATGCAATTTGAAAGATTTTACTATGTTGCAGTTCATCTTGAATTTACTGTTTGAATAATTTGATAGATAATAAAAACAGCTTAATTGAGATTATATTCATTATGACTTGGAGTAATTGTTGACTTATAGAAAACTTCTCCAAGTGAGATTTGCAGAAATGCCTCGTTTAGGTAAGCATCCCAAAATCAATAAAGTAACTATAATCAGTAACAAATATTGAATTAAATAACAATTGTTCATAACTTATTTTCTCAGTTATTCCAACCTGTTAAATGTAATGTTCACAAATATGACAGCTAGGAGGGCAGTGGACTTTTGTAGAACTTAGCTTGTTTTTGAATTGTTCCATGGTTTTACATTCTTTAACATTCGAAGGCAAATTATACCATAAATTAGACCCAGTTGAAGTGACTGAGCATGATCCATGGTTTTCAGAATAGATTAGCCTATCTTTGAAATCAGAGTTTTTTCTTGAATTGTAGGGATGATTTTCTTAAAGTTTAAAAACATCGTTAAGAATTTCCGGAGCAATTACTATTTTAACTTTGAACATCTCCATTAGTAAAACGTTTTTATTTTGTGTATGTTTTTTCATTCCTTTCACTCTCGATTCTCTGGTCAAAATTTTGACCAGAATGTACTGAATTGCCTATAAGATTTTTCCACAGAGTGGCAACATGTTATACAGTAGTCGTTATTTCAAAATCATCTACACACAATATCTGACCAGTAAAGAAAAGACTTCAACAATGTGAAGAGACGCAACACTATTTAATTTACAGTATTGGAAGAAACTGACGGTCTTTTCGAGAAGCTTTCTTAAATTATGATGTCATACTCTTAATCTTTAAAGGCCTCTAACTTGAAAAGACGTTTTTTAGAGATACTGGCCTTTTATTATAATATTATCATTAGAAAATTATCTTCCGTTTGATATATAAAAAGTCTATATTTTTGGGAAAAATTTTTTCTGACCAGCGCATTTTTTCATGGCCACTTGACGTCCGAAAGTGGCCCAATTTGGCCCAAAAAGGCAAAAACAAACCGTCAACCATCATTTTTCTGATAGTTGGGACCATAATCTTTCAGAAAATCCATAGTTTTTCAAGTCCCCATCAAAAGACCACGGCATTCCAAATCTCTGATCATGGGACTGGACTAATATGTTGCCTGGTCAATAATTTCTTACATCAGTTTTATCACCTTTTTGAAAACAGGTGTAATATCCACCTCTTTTAAGTTACTTGGAAAGATAGAATTCGCAATACAATAATTTATGTTTTCCTAAAGAAAGTTTTCGAACAGATCAAAATCTTTTTTGAAGATTCTTTTTATGCCAGGAAACTGGCTGTGCTTGCTTAACTACGTCTGTATAGTTTTATCCAAATATTGTTAATACAGTGTATGAAAAATCAAAAAAACTAGGTATTGGTACTATATATGTACATTTAAATAAAAACTTTAGTAAGCATTAATAACAAGTCATATAAATATCCCTTTCGGTGACTATCCTGTTGGTTACCTAACACACAAAATCAAGTGATAAGCCATGAAGCTGGGGGACAAAGCCATTTTTTCTAGGCTATCACATTTAATTCTTATTATTATACCTTTTTAAACATGTTTTTGATAAGAAATTTAAGTCATCATGAGAATGTTTTGGTGTAACATATATTATCTAGTCCACAAAAGTCCTAGAGTATTCAAAGCTAAAAAAACCTGAAAATTTTTATCTTGAAAACAAATTAGAAAAGCACAAACAGCAGCTCTGTCAAGGTAATACAAGTGCAAAAGCACCATTGTGTTTAATTATCAGCTTAGTATAACTTGTGTAACTTTTATTCTGGTTCCAAATAAATCAGATTTTGGATGCATTTGCATGTTAAAGTTTCTGGACCAGGTTTCGTTTACCAATCATTTTGTTATATGAACACACTTTTCCTTAAATTGCTTGCACTTATTGTTACTATTGCTAAATAAAAACTAAGTTTTGTAATAATGCTGTTACTTATCCTTGTGTTCTCAAATGATGAGTTACTATTATTTTGTTTTTTTCAGTTAGATTTTTCAGATCCTTGCAGTTATGCATTTGTGACATAGATCCATTTTACTGACTGGAGAATATTTTTTCTTCAGACATTAGCAAAAACGTGACAGTTATTTTTATTTTTGACATTATAATGCAAGTATCCATTTTCTAGATTTTTAATAACTATATAAGTGTATCTGCAATTGAGATCATCTGTTGCTGCTTTACGCTCTTTTGTATTGCTCTTGTTATTATTGTGAGGGTTATGTACAGCATAAGATAAAAAATAAAATTTGAATTCAAGTTTTTATTAAAAACACAACTTATAACTAATTGAGGGAAAAATTATTATTTTTATTATTATTGCTTTCATCTTTCATTTTGAAAACTGTTTTGGTATTTAGTTGATACTATAGCTGGCATGCAATCTGGAATACTGCACCACCGACTTTGAATATCTGAACATTTACACCCCTATTTTATTTTGGTGCTTTTTGGGGTTTTTTGGCAATAAAATGTTTATAATTGATTTTTTTTTAGATTTTGAGGGCCTTATTGCCATTGTTTTAGTGCTGAAACTGCCATTTTAGAGCATTCTGAGGCCCTAAAAACTTTTGCCGCCCAACCATAATGGAGGGTAATATATGGCACTCCGCAGAGGCATACTCAAGTAAAATGCCTAATTGTAAATTGTAGGCGGGCTTTTCGTGAAATTCATGTGACAAAATGGTGGACTTGAGGATAGTCAACGTCAAGTTAAAAAGAAATCATCACATATCTTATGGAATTTAATATGGTTCAAGGATATTTTGTTAGTGGTAGAAATCCCTAAGGTTGATTTAGTATTTATTAATTTTTTCTTAAACAACAAGATAGTCAGGAAATGGAGAAATGAAAGGGTAAATGTAGCTAAAGTTAGCTAGTTACTGTAAGGAGTTTTCTCAAAACACAAAAGTTAGTTTAAAAATATAACAAGTGGAATGATATAATTATCTATGTGTTCTCCCATCTAGTATATAGTTAGCTTCATAACTTTAGAATTTGTAGATAGTTGGATTTCAGATTCTGTTATCAGAAATATAGGATGTTATGACTAAGTGTTTTTGGGAGGAAATTCGTCAAAATCTGAGTGCTGACCTTTAAAATATGATTTGTTAAAAGTCATGGACGGCTTTAAGAGTTTTAGGACAATATTCTTGTTAAAAAGGGATAAATAAACCACAAATGTAGCCAGTAGTGGAAGATAAAAATTATTTTTCAATCAGGGTCACAACAGACTCGACGACAGATGTATAGCTTCTTGTTGATCACATGAATTCTGTCCAAATAACATGCTCGTGTCTGAATTTGATCTTCAGGCAGTAATGATGTAGCAAGCCTCACATACACTTCAGTTTCAATTTGGTAAACTGGGGTAAACTTGCTGTATTTACACAAGAATCTACAGAATAAACATTAGGGAAAACAAGAAAACAAGGTACATCATGATGAATAAAAAACAAAATAAAATAAAAGTAGTGTTTTGTGAATAAGTGGAGTCTTACATTTACACTGTCACATCAAAAAACAGATAGCTGTGGCACATATCAAACTGCAAACCTTGTGAAAATATGTTAAAAAGAAATCAGTCCATAATTTACTTTTGTCTGAAAGCACACATGTAAATTCAAAAAAAAATACTGAACAAAAAGATTTGAAAAAAAAAATCTTTGATAGAACACAGTTTTACAAAAATGTTTTTGGCCAGCCGCAAAATTAAATTTCCTCCTAAAATATATTTTTGATAAGTCACAAAATTAAATAACCCCAAAAAATATTTTTGGTAAGTTGAAAAACAAAATTTCCTCCTAAAAATATTTTTTGATAAGCCGCAAAATTTAATTTCTCTAAAAATTACATTTGGAAAACCAATAAGTTAAATTTCTGCCAAAAAATTCTTACAAAAATGTTTTTGGCCATTCGCAAAATTAAATTTCTTCTTATAAATATTTTTCATGAGCAGCAAAATTAGATATTTTGATCAAACTTAATATAGATACTGTATAAAACAAAATATCTT
>JANSTP010006683.1:0-26729 GCA_025330745.1 Cladonema radiatum
TTTCTTGACTTTTTTATCCCTGCATTGCTGGCTGCCTCAAATATTAATAGGCTTTTTTATCCTTTCAAAGGATATTTATTTATGGAATGTATAAGTGGTCTCATGTAGAACCAGCTAAGAACAAAGGAAAATAAGCAAATAAAACAAACAAATGAAATAAAAACCTACTTTGTAATAATATCAGGATACATGTACTCTTTGATATCATTTACAACTGCATATTCAATTCCATTACAGATAAAATGTAATTTATCTGTTGAGCCATTGTATTCACATATGTTAAAATTAACACATTCCAAAGTTTTCCATGTATTCAAAATTTGCATATCCATATCATCACTGCTATTCGCATTATCTGTGATAACATAAAGACTAGTAGTAGCCCTTGTAAAGCATTCAATCATCCTGTATCTTAAAAACTTTGTTCCTAAGCGTAACATGAAAACTACATTTTGAAATTCATACCCACGAATAGAAGTATAGTCAGTAAGTAAAATATGAATTTTTCTTCTTGAATTATTAAACTCGCTGATATCAGTTGTAAATTTGTAGCAGTGTTTTTTCATACAGGCATAAATTAGATTGTAAAGATGCTCATCATATGTGCAAACAACATACTTGGCACCTTCATTAATTGCTTTCTTTAGAATATTTAATACTGTAGCAAGATGCAATGATAAAAAATTATCAACACTACTATCTAAGTGATACACATCAACAGCACCTGCTGATACACAATGACCAATATCTGTTGTTAGATTGTAAGAGATATTTATTGGAACAAAATCTTTGTTATCATCATTTACAGCCTGCTCTCTATCTTGCTCTTTGTCTACCATGATATTATAATCCCAATATTGAGTATGAATATCTGTTACATTTTGAGATGATTCTAAAATCTTAGAAGTGTTTTCAACAAATTTATTGATATCTGATGAGGATCTTAGTGAATAATCCAAGTTAAATATTTTAAAAGAAGTATGTTGTTTCAGATAATAAAACTGGTAACCAGGATCAATTTCCATAATTTCATTACTCGATTCAACAGCATACTCCTCCATCGACTGAACAGCAAAAACAATATGAGAGTTTTCATAATGCCATAAAATTTGTGTAAGAGCGTTTATTTCAGCTATATCCAATAGTGACCCATTAAACTCTCCAATAAATATATGAACTGTTTTTCCTTTCCAAATTTCTTTCACTATTTTCGGAATAGATGACAGAGTAGGTGTGTTTCTGTAATGTATCAAATCAAGACTGGAAGTAACAACAATGACCTTGCTTGGATAAAGTTGTACAATTTCTCTCATATAATGAATATATTGACTTTGTTGGTCATGACAAATTAAATAAACATCTTCTTCAGACATTGATTTTATGAATTGTTCAAACTTGCTCATATAAATCAAACTCTTTCCACATCCATAAGGTCCACGTAATAAAATATGTTTTTCATTTGAATGCAATATTTGAAAATGGCACAGAGTTAACAAAACTAATTTTTTGAGTTGGCAAAAAGATGGCAACAAATAATTATCTAATGCTTCAAAAGCAATCATGCTTTTCTTCAATGATTCACAAATACATACATCTATTTTGTTATCATTCAAAATTATACAACACTTGAATTTTTTTATAACGTTCTCATAAATGTTTTTATACCATAACAAAAATTTTTCAGAATCTGTAAAGACATCTTCTTTCACATATAAATGATTATCAATACATTGTTTGCAAAAAGTAAAATTTTCCTTGTCATTGTGAGTAATAACGTTTATTTGGATAACATTTTCAGTCCTAAGTTCGTTGTGAAGAAAGTTTGCAATTTGGATATTATGTAAAGATTTATATAAAGCTTGACTTTTACCTTCTGTTGTTTTAGTGATATACATTGCAACATTGTCTTTAGATATGAAACAGAAACAATGATCACCAAACTTATCTTTTCTAATAACTCCAGCTTTGAATAAATTGATGTGTTTTGTATAATTATAACCTTTCAAAATGAAACCATTATCGCCAGTATCTCGAAGATATTTTTGCAAAGTATCAAATACAGGACAAAATACATTTTGTCCATCAACAAAATTGATGGCTTTTATATTTTTGAACATTGTGAAGATATCAATATATCTTTGTTGAGATTGAACCCAATCAGAATAAGATTGATAATCAACCAATTGAAATTGATCTGTGCCAACCCTCACTTTTATGGTGCAATCTGATTTATTTATATACTCATATCTGTTCACTTCTATTCCACATAGATGTCCAACGTATGAGTGATTTGTTGATATGCTTTTGTGAACTATAAACATAAAAAATAAATAAATAAATAAATAAATAAATGAGACTTAAAATTATTTAAACAATATATAAAAAATCAATACTCATCAATTGAATATCTCTTTTATTTTAAGAGTAGATTTTATGAAAAAAAACAACAACAAATAATATGTGTAGTAGAAGACGAGGAGAAAAAGTCTTTAGCCTTTTTCAATGAAGAGAAAACTTACAAAAGAGAAATATGATAATTTTTGATGACATGTGTATGCAAGTTCGGACAACATGAAAAAAGTATGCTAATCGAAATGACAAAAAAGTATCCTAGTATGGATGAAATGAAAATTGAACAAAAAAGAATTTGTAAAACACATTGACATATTGAATCTATAATATACTCTATATAATTTCAAATACTCTACCAGAGATATGATTATGCAACTAAATAGTGAATACATAATTTTAATGGAAAAAATGATAAATCAAAAGTTAATTTCACTTAAAGTTAAAGTTAAATCCAATTTAAATCCACTTCTTTTTTACGACGGAGGTTAGGCATTTTACTGTAATTAAAAAGGTAAACACAATAATATTGAATGTATTTTAAGCCCAAACAAAGTACCTAGATGGGGTATGATTAATATAACAGGGGTTGGGTAAATATACCAAAGACTAAAACTGTCCTAACTAAAGTTTTTTTTATATTTTGGTTTAGATATTCTCCAATTTTTCCAACTAACACTCTAAAAACAAGAAATCATTAAATTAAATTTTAAATGTATCATACTATTATCACCAATTTTAAGCATTTCAGAAATTAAGCAGAAACTCTGAATGGTTGAATATATTGTTTATACTTAATATTATACTGTGCAAACTCACAGACTTACTTGATGTAGCTGTAGCTTGATGGCATCACATGACCTAATTCCTAGCAAGCCACAGTTCAGAGTTACTTTGTCCAGAAAATTGCAGACCAAACATAAGCAAGAAATGTATGAATCAGCTAAAAAATGTATAAAACTTTATCGGTAAAATAATTTACAAAAAACCTTTTAAACTGGTAGTTCAAAATAAACCACATACCTAAATTATCTGGAATTTCTGCAAGTAATCTTTCATATTTGATTTCAATTTCTTCAATAGCGATTCTCCCATCATCAAAATCATTTAAGTACTTACGCCAAAATCCCCATGAGTTTTGTGGTTTAAGTGGGTAGGCAAATTTTTCCATTATTGTTTTATTACGCAGAGTGTGTGCAGCATCTTTACTGAGCTTTGTCTTCCTTAAAAAATCTTCTTTAAGATTTTACAAGTAGGATTCATCAAGTCCTCAGATGCGTCCAAATACTCTCCAGTCTGATATTCTTTGCGCAATTTCAGAAATAACTAAAAAATGAAGTAAACAGTATAGTGTGTACTATCAAGAAATGAAGATTATATTTCCTTCAGATATCATTAAAACTTCTTGCAAATTTAATTTCTTATTATTGTAATTGTGCTCAGTTATATCAAAGGTAAATTCATTAAAATATAAAGCTGATGCTAAAGGATATCAATACAGTTATCAGGATTTTTTGATAACTTTAGTTTTAGATTTTTGACTCCTTTTTTGTCTATGTTAAATGTTAACATTTAGAATAAATTTCTTTGTCCAAAGGGGACATTTAAAAGAGGGGGTTTTATTACATATACTTTTTATGACTCTTTTTGTTAACAACATAAAAGGAAAAATAAGACTGGTTTTATTGGAGGAAGGTGATTATTTGAGGGGATATTTAATCAAAGGGGGATGTTTATTCGATGCATCATGGTATCCGCATTTTTGTGCATTCCTACATTAAAAGTTTTCTATTCAATTTAAATTTTGGTAGAATGAAATTATACTAAAAAATCTAACAATATAATTGTCACATTAATAGTTAAAATGGATAGATAGCAAGACATTACTAAAACCGGACTTCCTGTAGTTTATAAAACAACATGTCTATGTATTTTCAATTAAAACGTTCTAAATAAAGACTTGAATAACTTACTATTAGTATCTAGTTCTTCATTCTGACTCTCGATTTTTGTAATATTGCTGTCATCTAGGAAAAGCATACAGAAAATCGTTATAAGTGCATGGTAAAAAACTAAACACTAGCGAGAATCTTGAGCTAGAAAAATATTTCAGATATTTGAACATTTTGGAGACTCATAACTGAAAACAGCAGAAATTGAAATTACAGTAGGAGTTCATAGTAAGAGAAGATTTGATTTAAGTGACTCTTTGATACATAGAAGAAATTTTTAACATAAAAATTGGAACACAAAATTACTGTATACCTTTGACTGTCTGTGAGTTTTCAGAATTATCATTTTGACGATAAGAAGCAATAAATATATCAGTAACTGTAAGAAAAAATATTAGATAAAGTATTCTAAATATTTTAAACTAGTATTCTTTGAAAATACATCCAAGTAATCTTTAAACTATTTAAAATTATATCAATTTTTTCAATTTTTACCTCTATAAAAATAGCCACGCATTAAGCGTTGGCCAATAAATTTGTTCCAAAAACAAAAATTTTCAATAAAATAGTATAATCAACCTGACTAATTATATATAAAGCCAATTTTTTTGCCTCCTTCGCTGTCTATGATTATACAGGTTTTACTAAAAAAATACATCAAACACATTCAGTCACTCTTATTGCTTTTAAAACTGGCACAAAATTCTTAATTTTGAATCAATTCTTGACATGAAAACATTATGAAAGACATGGCAAATGAAAACAAAAAGTATAAAAAATTATAAGTGAGCTATAGTTGAACCAAGAGAATCAAAATATAACCTTATAATAAATTCACTTCATACACAATGTAACTTTATTAAAAACAGTATCCAGTGAAGCAAAGTTACTGTCAACTTAATTAATGCAGGTATGGAAAAATCCACATACAGTTTTGTTTTACAGTTATTTAAATAAAGTAAATTTAAACTGAACATTATAAAACAAGAACTAATATTAACTTACATTTTCCAAAATTTTCAATGTTTGTGTAACTTTCATGAATAATTGATTCAATATTACTGTACCCCAAAATTTCATCCCATAATTTCTCGGTAACTGAGTAGACAAACTCTTTGATTTGGTTTTCTTTTGTTCTGATTTCTTTTTGATCAATACAGACTTTTTGAGCAACATCTAACCAAGTTGTTGATACTTCTATAGATTCACATATATTGCTCAACAAACCCATTTTCTAAAGAAATCGTTCCCAATAAAACATATTTGACTTCCAAGGGGAAAAACCATTGAAAGATTATTGTTGCAAAGTTTTTCGACCACATGAAAAAGTAAATCAATTTACTTCCTCTGATAAGTTTTTCATATTGTAGGCTATCTATCTCTAAGAACTTCTGTGGAGATATTTAAGAAATCAAATATTTCAACTATATACCATTTTCATAATCAACAAAGAAGCTGAACAAGAAATTTTCTTCATGTTTATTCTTCAAGTACTATGATAAAATACCCCTATTCTTATTCATAAGAGAAATTCTTGATTCATTAATCCCTGGTACTGCACAAAATCGTTTCTCAACAAATGGGGAATATGGCAAATATATACAACAATACAAATTAATGTTTGGGAAAAAAGAAACAAAAGTATTAACTTACTAAAGATTAAAAAATACCATAGTATTCCAATACATTTCCGAAAGGTACAGAGCCAAAAAAAATCAAGATCTTCCATATAGTGATTAATTCATTGTCTTCATTGACAATTACAATCTGAACATTCTGTTGTGAATGTACTGCATTATCTCTACCAGCTATATTAATTCAAGATTTATATAGTCAATGTCTGAAATTGAAATAGAATTATCTATAAATAAATCATGGAATCAGCAATGAATTGAAAAACAGCATTTTCTCAATTTCTGCTTCTTTTGGCTTTGAAAACTTGGGGGGATTCCGCCTCCTTGATAACTCAAGAACCACGTATTGTACAGTGACCAAACTTTATACAGTACTTGATCAACTTATTCTGAACACTCTGGTACCATAATGAACCTCTGATGTCATCAAAATCTGATGATGTCATCATTTATTTACTGAAAGGTTGTCAAATATTGGTGATTTCCAGGTCAAACCTTTAGTAGCCACCAAAACTTAGCCAAAATAACTTTTTCATTGCGGTTTTCAGCATTTTGCTACTAAAATAAAGTTCTTCATCTCATTGGCAGTTAAAGGGGACTTTGAACAAAAAATTTGCCAAAAATGGCCCACCAGGCCTGCATTTGGGTGTTGCCATAGCAACAGAGGGTGTGTCACCCACATTGTTTTTCCATAAAAATGTTGCCAGATAAATTTTGTGTAAAGTCACAAAGTTTTGTGACCAATGCTTTTGTTGTTCCAGAGTCATAATAAAAAAACTGCCAGGGGCAGGGCAGGTGGAATAGGGTAAACCTACTGACAACAATGCATTTCTTCTATAAGAAAATTCCAGTTGTTATAACATAATTTAAACATTTCAACAATTGAAAAGTCATTATCAACAAACGAAAAGTCTTCCTCTCCTCACTGCTTATTCTTGTAGATAAGTTATTTATAATAGCTTGAATAATAATATGAGGCATTTCTAATATGAAATGTTCAGAACTTTCTCCTCTACATTGAAAGGGGCACAATTAGATCTTTTTTCTTCTTCAGACATGATCTAACACTTAAAACTAATCTATCACTAAAAGAATTATTATTTTTTAGAATAATTACTTCTAAGCAAAAAATAGGAAAGATATATTTGAATATTGTTTTTAAGATAAAAAATACAATCAATTTGTGACAAAAAGAGTCAATTATTCCAATCGGTCTACTTTTGTTATGATATTTCTATGGATATTTCCTTCTTTATTATAAGGAAAAGATTCTTCTTTAGAATTGATGTTAAAGATCAATTGATATTAATTACGTTTTGTTTCCTTCCTCAAAAAAATTATCTACTTTTAAGAAGGTATTGTAAATGATCTAGAAAGCAGCTGACTTGTGCCAATTTTTTATATATTAGATATGGCAAGTTATTTATTTTATTAGCATTTCAGATTGACTAGCAGAGGAAATTTGAAGGATACCATAGCAGTAAGAAGAAAGTAAATTCAGTATTTCCAATAGCTAAAAAAATTATCTAACAAAAAAGAAAAAACACAAAATGAAATATAATGATGTCAACGATCAACTTAGTTTTTCTTTTCAAAAAGATATCATATATGACAACATAAAATAGCTGACTCTTTTAATTTATTTACAGATAATTTTATCAGCAACATTTTTTACATCAAAATTAAGCAAATAAAAAAACTTGATGACTAGAACCCTACATGTATGCTGAGTATTCCAGTCACTGAATCAGAAAAAATCGTATAGTGCTAGTTTAACAGAGTAAAATCAATAGCATCAATAAAAAGTCTGATCTAAAACATTACTTTCTCTTTTCACCCTATTCACACTGGGCTTTTTTTTGATGTCTCAAAGTAGAAGGAGCAATAAATAACAAGACCCTTTCATTGGAACATCTTCTAACAAAAACAATTAAGGTAACTATTTTTAAACTGTGCTTTTGAATTTTCGTCTAGAAAAATGAAAGCCTAAAAAATGAAATATTGCCATTTTCTTTACAATACATTGTCCCTACTTGATGGGTTAAAAGAGGACCATAACTAATTGTTCAAATCAAAATGAAAAGGCTTGGAATGATAAGGAAAAGGAAGAACAGTAGTCATAAAGCACACTCATACTGCTGTTCTAACAAAATAGTCACACTAAAAAGTTCTGAAGATGTATTCAGGATAGAAGTGATTCAAGAAGTTTTACTATAACAGATATTGCAGATATGCAGATATTAAAAAGTAGAAAGGTGAAAAGGTTCCAATGCTATAAGAAAGTATTAACCAGCATTGTATGGCTTAAACAGATGTTCTATGAGGGTAGGTTAGCACAATGTCCTGAACAAATTTTTCAAAAAATTTTCATGCATCAAAAAGTGCACTTCCATTTGTTTAAAGGTAATGTATGCCTTAGAAAAAGATTCATTCCCAACAACCATCTGAAGGAATTATTTGATAAGGAAAATCCTTATAAATTCTTATCAAAGCCAGATATAGCATTTTTATTTCCCTAAAAAACGTCCAACATGGTATGTTTATTTGTACATGTTGAAAAATAATTTATTATGGGAATAATTACTGATGATGTCATCGCGTTCCTTAAACCAGTATTTTTCTGTTAGAAAATACGAAATTGAAGACATTTTGTTAAAAACATGAACTCTCTAATTACACTTCTGTTATTTCACACAATTATCAAAACAGTAATTATATTCTGGTGATCACATTTTATAAAATAATTTATGGGAGATAATGATAATTATCTTTGTATTGAAGACCTGATTGGGAATACAATGACGTCACAGATTTTTTGTTATTTTTAAAAATCGTTTTCGGCAAGGGGTTCGTAATGACAGGCGAGCAGGCAATTTGTGAAAAAAAATTCGGTCCTTTATTGAGATTTAATAGTTTTTATGTTTATATTCTATTTTCTCAAAATCAGCTGAGGTTACTTTTTTCATTTTTTTCAGGAAGCATACATTACCTTTAAGCAAACATTGTGATCAACACTAAACATTCAAATATCCTGGCATTGGGATCATACAGATATCAAACTACACAGGTATTGATTCTATACTATCAAGAGTTGAAGAAAAACCATATAAAAAAGCAATTATCTACATTTTTTATTCTTGCCGCAAATTATTACCATGGTTAAGAAACTTTGCACTATTTCCTGACAAAATGCATACAAGATTCCTATTTCTCAAAATTTGAGGTTTGGGTTTATAAAACTATTTCAGAAAACAGAATTTGTTGAGAATAAGATTTTATGATAATATGCAGCTGTGAATAAAAAGTCTCAACGTAAGAATACATCTCAGGTTATAATCATAATATTGACATGAGATCCTTCAAGGTCATAGTATGGATATATGAATGGAATTTCAAAAACATCTGTAGAGTATATTTTTTGGTCACTAAATGCTAGGCTCTTTCAGATTGTCAATAGTAAAATGTTTAAGTGGTTTAGGCAGTTTCTCAACAGGTGATTTAGCAAGATCAGAGAAAAATTCTTTAAAAATTTTGACATTATCGTCACATCAAAAACAATTTTTTTGAAACCGCTTTTTAAAAAGGGTAGCAAAACTGAACCAAAAACCTACAAACCTATCTCACTTCTTCCTCCGACTTCTAAAGTATTTGAAAAAGCTGGTCATGATCAAACTCAAAGTTTCTTAAAAGATTCTCATCTTCTCTACAAATATGACTCTGACTTCCGTAGTCAACATGCGATGGACACTTGCTTAAATCATTTAAATAACAAAACTCTGCAAGTTTTTGATAAAGTTATGGTAACAGGGATGATACTGGTTGACCTACAAAAAACTTTTGATCATAGTATTCTATTAAATAAACTGCTGCTTTTAAATTTTTCTCCTAAGTCCATTAAGTGGTTTGATTCTTATCTTTCAAATCGTTATTTTCAAGTAACCTTAGGAAATTAACTTTCTTTCCCTGCTAAGTTTAATTGTGGTGTCCCTCAATGATCTATCTTAGGCCCTTTGCTCTTTTTATCAAACATGAATGACATGCCTAATGTGACTTATACCTCTATGCAGATGATTCTTGCCTTGTTTTTCAAGTAAAAGAAGTTGAAACTATTAATAAAACTTTAAAATTAGAATTTTCGATTTTGTGGGATTGTTTTGTTGATAATAGGCTGAGTATCCATTTTGGTGAAGATAAAACAAAGTGCATGCTTTTCCATCCGAAAAGAAAAAGGAGGAAAATAGGGCAATTAGATATACTCTTAAGGGCCATCAGAATTCATCAACATAACAAGGGGTTATACTTAGGCTGTATTCTAGATGATACTTTCCGCAGGAAATCAATGGTCTTAAGTGTAAAATAAACTGAAGATTGGCTTTTTTATATAGAAAACAAAATTTTCAAACTCCAGACCCTAGCTGACTTCTTTGCAACTCTATTATACTGCTTCATTTTGACTACGCTTGCCCAGCATGGTTTCCTAATCTGAATAAGGGTCTAAAATGAAACTGCAAGTGGCACAAAATAAATGTATAAAACTTTGCTTAAAGCTACATTCCAGAACTTGTATAGGCTTAGACCACTTCAGAAAAATGAATTGCCTCCCAGTTTATGACCATTTCTCAATTATTTCTGATGACAGCGTCTGTAAGTTTGTCAACTCTGTATGCCCAAAATATACAAATGACATGCTTAGTTTGAGAGATGTTAATGCAGCAACAAGGAATTCCTTTTTAAAACAAAGACAACCTTCAGCAAAAACAGACTTTGGAAAGCATAGTTTTCCATTTTTGGCTCCTCAGCTTTGGAACAAATGTTCTAAGGAAATCAGAAAAATTCAAACTATTAACACTTTTAAGCACTACTAAAACTCTTAAAAACTACTATTTTAAAGAAAAAATGAAATTGGATTCTGACATCTACTTATATCAACATAGGATTTTTTTTTCATTTATTTAATTATTTATTTATTTGTTTTCATTATTTATTTATTAATTTATTTTTCATTCATAGGGACTACAATCGAAATCAGGCTTGAGCTTCATTTTGTGCTATCCCTGTAACCATACTTTTATTGAATTTCTATTTTTAAGTAGTTCATTTTATATTTATTCTATTAGTTGTTTATTAATTCATTTCTAGTTTTAATTATAAATAATGGCGTATGGTTTCGAAATATACTTACTTACTTACTTACTTACTTACTTACTTACTTACTTATAGTGATTATAATTGAAAAAATGAATAGCGATAAATATTTAATCATCCAGAATACTGAAGATGTGTGCGTCCACAATAATATAAAATGTTCATATATTTTTTCTTTCTTGTTTAAATGGATTGGTAAGTAGAGGATGAATTGTTAGTTCTGCTTCTTGAAATTAGCAATGGTGAGTTCTTGAAGAAAGAAACTAGAAAATTTTGGGTTCACAAGCTTTTTGCAGAAAGTGGGAAGTGTGGACAATATCACATCTAGGTTGAGATTTTTAATTGTCATTTGTGTTCCTAGTTTCCTGAATGGATGGAAGTGTCCTAAGTTTTTCTCTTCCATGATTTAGAAACTGCTTGCTTTTAGGCTTGTTTTTTGGCTAATTTTTCATCTTATACTTGAAGACTTGATGTCGATGATCAAACTTTTCAGAAGTCTCTGGTGTACGATTAAAATTGGCAATTAATATCAATTTGTTTTGATTTTTAACCTCTGATAATAACAAATTAATGTCAGTGAAAAATGTCAGAGCTACTGTTCCCACTACATGATAACAACCAATCGCTAACAATTGTCCACTCAAAATCCCCTCCTCCCCTCTTCCAACAATCGCCTAGTGGGAACCGACCTTAAATCCAGATAATTTAAGTATGAAAATTTATATTGAGATGAATTACGAAGTGGTTTTCATAATGTTTGATGTTACTTAATATGAGCCTAAGCTGTTTTTTACTTTGAGGTCCTTTTAACAGTGTGCATAGTTCAATAATATGTATAATAAATTCGTTATATGTACATAAAATGAAGATAAAATGAAAAATACTTAAAAATTACACTAAAAATTTGCAAAGAAAGGAGACCATTTATAAACAAAAGTCAAATCACATTATAAATTTATATCAATATTGTTAGTAGTGGTAACCAAAACGTTGCCAATATGCTTTACAAATCAAAATAATAACAATCTACAAAAATATTGAAAATACTATATACACAAAAAAACAACAACTTGAAACAACATATAAAAGATGCTGACAAAACATATACAATATTTTCAATATAATATGAAAACTCACTCATTATTAGACATTGATCCTAAAATTATTTGAAGCAATCAAACTAAAATAAAACATCTGGCATACAGCAAGAGAATATTATGTCTGGCTTTAAAGAGAAACTTTAATCTAAACTTTAAATTACATTAAAATTTTTCAAATCATTCAATAAGCTACTTATCAGTATTATTGAGGTAGTTGAATGGTTCCAATAGAAACTTTAATTAATCGGAATTCAATTTGTGTTTGAGAATGCAAGATCATAAACCAAAGGAAATCAAAAAATATATACTGATAGTTTCAAGGCTAATCCTAAATAAATACATTTTATTCTTGGAAACTTTTAATTTAAGAATACAGAAAAAGAAGAGAATCAGTCAAAGCGTTTCTTATTATCAATAGTCTTTCTTAGTCTGGCCCTTTTAACAAGGGCATTTAAATCTTAAATAGCCATTTCCCATTGTGGTCAAATTTTTAAGATGTAAGCAACGTTCTTATTTTATAAAAGGATAGAGGAATAAATAGTAATGACATAAAAACTAAAATTAAAGGTACTGATTTTTCAATAGTTTTATGATATCACAATTTTTCTTCTCAACAGCAATATCCAATGCTGTCTCATCTCTATTATCCTTAATATCGATATCAGCATTATGCTGTAATAGCAATTTCATTGCATCTACACTATTGTTCTCAGCACAAAAATGCAAAGGTGTGTTACCATCACAATCCTTAATGTTGACATCAGCATGATGCTCTAATAAGAATTTCATAGTATCTAGACAATTTTTATGAGCACAAAAATGCAAAGGTGTATTAGCGTCACAATCCTTCGCATTTACATCCGCATGATTCTTCAATAACAGCCTCATAGTATCTATACTATTGTTAATGGCACAATAATGTAAAGGTGTATCACCCTGATAGTCTTTCATATTGACATCAGCATGATACTCTAATAACAATTTCATAGCATCAGAATGATTGTTTTTGGAACAATAATGTAAAGGTGTGAAACCAAAAATACTCCTCATGTTAACATCAACATTGTATTGCAACAACAATTTGAGCGCCTTGATATTATTTTCGGAACAGCAAATATGCAGCGATGTACAACCATCATCATCTATTTCATTAACATCAAATTTGTAATCATTGATTAGTAAAGTCATAATATTTACTGCATCATTGTATGAAGCAAGGTGTAATATGGTACCTCCAAAAAATACTCTTTGATATGTACTAAAATCAAATTTATTAATTCTTCTATATTCACCAAATAAATCAATATTGTTGTTCTTAATTATGTGTGGAAGTATAGCCTCATCATGCATAAAGCCTGAAAACAAACATAACAAAAAAGAGTAACAAAGAATGACATAAAAATAAGAATCAAAAAGGCTGGAGAAAAAAACTATTTAGAATTTGATTTGAAAAGAAATTCATTACAGTGGTATTTTCAAGGATTCACAGAAATTTTTAGTCTGGGTGATTTAAAAAATGATAGACAATCAAGGCATGATCAATTATTGCAATATTTCAAGGTTTTTCTCTAAAATATATTGAAAACCTTGAAATTAACAGTAGATATCTGACAATGTCTGGCAGAATATGCAGCATGTCAAGCAGAAAAGATACTTTACCAATTATATTTTCCAGTATAGTTTCCGAGCAAAAACTGAGAATAGGATTTTATATTTTGGAGCTGGTATTGTAAATAAATTATATTGTTTCATTTTCCTCAGTAAAAAGATCGACAAGAATGAGGTTATTACATACCTAAAATATCAATGCTTTGAATTTCCTGAAACGTTTTCGCCTAAAAACTTTGATGTGAACAAAAACCTTACTTATGGTTTCATATGAGGCACATTAATTTATAAGCAGAAACAATAAAATAATATAACCCACCAAAAGTATCTTCATGTACTCTCCTAAATTGCTTATGGAAAATCATCCATGGGTATCTAATGAAAACAAAAGAAATTCTACACAAAGAACACAGGTGCAAAAAAATTACCAGAGAAAAAGGAAATCACTTTCATTTTTGAACACCATCTAAAATAGAATGCAAACTTTAGATAGTATTCAGAAATTAGATTGCATTAAATTGACAGCATCAAAAAATTAATACCATTTGGATAGTAAAAAATTAATACTGTAGGCTAAAAATTCTACCACAAAATAAATAAAAGAATGCATTCTTTAAACCTTGCAAACGTCAACTTTTTAAAGGACATTCATGAAGATGAGGACTGAGTCAATTTTTACATCTTTTCATATTCATTGACAGATGTCATCATAAATGCTATTTACATCAGAGCATAGTTTTTATCAGAACTTTTATAGAAGCCATCTAATTTGCTAGTCATGAATGGTAATGTGTATGTTTTTATTTTTGATAACTAAAATTATAAATCTGTTTTTTATACTTATTTACAGATATATTTAATGACTAATATATCTCAAGTTCATGCATACTTAAATTAAGACTTGTTAACTTTCCAGATAACAAAGAAAGTTTTGACCTTCAAAGCATTGAATTCTATCCTATAAGGTATTGAAAAACTCAAACCCATGTAGTCAAAACGTTTACCTAGTGTATCTAACAGAGAGAATGTATTAGATATCTTCTTAATGAATTGTTAGGAAATTATTCGAGCTATGGGATCCCAGGGGACTTGCACAAAAACAGAAGATAAGAAAAATCAGATGCGGAACCTCTTGGGGTATATGCATACCAAGTTTGGTTTATAAATGCATATTAGACGTCTTCTATTTTGATATCCCAATTCATATTTTTGGTTGGTTTAATAATTTATATTAGTTTAATATAATAGTTTAATAATCATATTTTTTAGTCGAAAGATGCCACATTATCTGAGAACCATACAAATCATACATGTATATAAAGTTTGACTACAAGTATAGTAGTAACCATGCTATTGCATATTTGGAAAACTGTTGTCTATAAATGCCTGAATGTCACTCACTTCTATAGAGTTTTAAAATGCTTTTGTTAGCATTTTCAAATGAATATGTGGATCAATTGTTGTAGTCATAGTCTAAAGCCCTATTCTTGACTTTTTATGGCCACTATTCAAGAATTCGACTTGTTTCAAGACAAGGATACAAATTATTTATCAAGTCAAGAATACAAATTTACAATCAAGTAAAAAAAAAACGTTCTGATAACAAGTCAACAATCTGACCTCTTATCAATTTAAGAATATGAAATGTTATCAAGGTAGCAAGCTGACCTATTTGTCAAGTCAAAAATGTAAAATGTTATCTGGTCACGAATTAGACCTGTTTATCAAGTCAACAATCTAACCTGTTTTGAAGTCAACAATAGACTTGTTTATCAAGCCAAGAATACAACCTGCTATCAAGTCAACAATCGACCTAACAAGTTATCAAGTTGACAATGTGACGTGTTTTCAAATGGTCGTTATAAATGCAACCTGTTATCAACCTGTTATCTTATCAAAGTTTCATTATGATATTTCTGGTTAAAGAAAACTTAGTGGGCTTCAAAAGACCTCTCCACAACCCTGCTTGGCTATCTAGAATCCCTAAAAGGCCCAAATCTGTTAAATCTGTAAATCTGTTTTTGCTACTGTTAAACGGTAGAAAAAACTCAATCTTAAAAGGAGTTTTGAAGTTCAATCGTCAATAGAAGAAAGAAAATTAACTCCAAAGCTAACCCTAAAGTTTTGGTACAGAGGGAATAAATAGTAAAAGATGTTCAGCAATGGTTTGAAGGTGTGTATTGAGATACTGAAGCATGACAGGTTTGTTCATTATTAATCAAAATCGTGAAATGAGGTGCACAATAATAAATTGTGTCGATTCAAAAGTAATTTCTTGAGGAAGCTGAGAGAAAACCTTTAGTAAAACTCAATCTTTATAGAAAAGTGGAAGCAGCAAAAATGCTTACGTCACTGCATTTTTTTGCTGTAACAGAAAAATTGATGTTTTGAGTCAAAAAACAAACCCAAAAAATCGAAATTGGAGTTTTCCGCTAGTAATCAATTGAAGACCTTTGACTTAATGTAGAACTTCATAAGTCAAACAAAAATATTAAATTTTGCTGAAAACTATTTAGTAGTTCCTTTTTGAGGCTTGATTGCTGCTAAAAAGTCAATACCATGGTCAATGATGAGATCATCACTAGGTGTTAGCACGATGGTACAGAAGTATTTCTCCCCATTGTGTTTCCAATGAAAAGTCGAAAAAGAACTGAAAACTTCAGCTCAATACTTCTTGTGTTTCCAGAGAGCTGTTAAGTTAGTTTGAAAAACAGTAACTATAACTGTACTATATAATATGCAAGATATAAATACTTATCTCCATTATTACAAAAAGGAATATTGCAGAAAAAAGCAATAAAATAAGAAATATAAAGAATAATAAACTACCTCCCAATAACATTTGTAACAGTGTATTCTTTGATATTATGCACAACCCTATTTTCAAATCCTTCACATGTAAAATGCAATGTATCTTTTGCTCCACTATATTTACATTTATTAAAATTCACACAATCCAATGTTTTCCATGAATTCAAAAGTTTGAAATCTATATCATCATTGCTATTCTCACTATCCATTATGACATGAAGATTGGTTGTAGCCCTTGTAAAACATTCAATCATTCTGTATCTTAAAAACCTTGTCCCAAGTCGCAACATAAAAATTAAATTTGAAAATTCAAATCCACGAATAGAAGCATAGTCAGTAAGTAAAATAGAAAAATGTTTCTTGGAATTATTGAACTCACTGATATCAGTAGTAAAAATATAAGAGTTTGTTACTAAGTAAGAATATGCCAAGTTGTAAAGATCTTCATTATATGTGCACAAAACATATTTATCACCCTCATGAATTGCTTCTTTTATAATATTTAGTACAACGCTGAGATATAGTGATGAAATATTATTAAAACTGCTCTCTAAATGATATACATTCACATGTCCTGCTGATACACAATGACCGATATCTTCTGTTTGATTATAAGAAATGTTTATTGGAATAAGGTTTTCTTCATCATCATTTTCTCTTCCTTGCTCATTGTCTATTGCTACTTTGTAATCCCGATATTCAGAATGGATATTTACTAATTTTTGAGATGACTCTAAAACTTGTGAAGTTTTTATCACAAACTTATTGATTTCTGACGAGGATCTTAAAGAGTAATCCAAATTACATATTGAAAACGAAGTGGTTTCTTCTAGATAATCAAACTGATAACCAATGTTATCTTCAAAATTTTCATATTTTGATTGAACAACATATTCTTCCATTGACTGAACAGCAACAACAATGTGGGAGTTTTCATAAAAAGGTAAAATTTGTGTAAGTGCATTTATTTCAGCTTTGTCTAATAGTGACCCATTAAACTCATCTATAAATAGGTGAACTGTCTTTGTCTTCCAAGCCCCTTTCACAAACAAAAAAATGGATGATAAAGTAGGTCCCGTAACGAAGGTCAAGATCAAATCTTGACTAGAGGCAACTACAATAAACTTTCTTGGGAAACGTAGAACGATTTCTTTCAAATAGTTGACATATGCACTTTGCTGATCATGGCAGATTAAATAAGCAACATCTTGATCAGGCATTGTTTTGACAACTTGTTCAAACTTTTTCATCAATACCAAACTCTTTCCACATGCATAAGATCCACGTAATATTACATGATTTTCATTTGAGTGCAACACTTGAAATTGAGATGGTGTCAACAAAACTAATTTTTTGAGTTCATCCATTTGATCGTCTAAAGAAAGTGAAAATGATGGAAATGAATTATTATCTAATGCTTCAAAAGCAATCATACTTTTCTTCAGAGATTCACAAATGCCGATATCTATTTTGTTACCATTCAATTTCATAATACTGCTTTCTAATTTTCTCATAAAAGCTTTGTGTATATTTTTGTACCAAAATGAAAATTTTTCAGAATCTCTAAAAACATCTTCCTCCACATATAAATGATTATCAATACATTGCTTACAAAAATTGGAGTTTTCTTTGTCACTATGAATAATAACATTGACTTGAACAATATTTTTGGATTTCAGCTTATTATGAAGAAAGTTTGCAATTCGTACATTGTGGATAGACTTATACAATGACTGACTTTTTCCTTCTGTTGTTTTAGTGATGTACATTGCAAGGTTGTCCTTAGATATAAAACAAAAATAATGATCGCTGAAACTATCTTTTCTAATAACTCCAGACTTGAACAAATTGATGTGTTTTGTATAATTATAACCTTTCACAGCAAAACCTTTATCATCATTATCTTGAAGATATTTTTCCAAAGTATCTAGAACTGGACAAAATATATTTGGTCCATCAACAAAATTGATAGCTTTTACATCTTTAAACATTGTGAAGATATCAATATATCTTTGTTGCGATTGAACCCAATCAGAATAAGATTGATAATCAACCAATTGAAATTGATCTGTTCCAACTCTAACTTTTATAGTGGAGTCTGATTTACTTATATGTTCATATCTGTTCTCTTCTACCTGACATGGATGTCCAAAGTATGAGTGATTTGTTGATATGCTTTTGTGAACTGTAAATATAAAAAAAGATCATATAAAACTTCCATGTTCAATAAGTGAGACAATCTTCTGTCTAAGAGTAGATTTTATACCTAGTTTTTCACTGAAAAACAAAATATGCAGTATTCGAAAAGAAAAATTGAAGTTAGTCAAGACTTCTTCAAGAGACTAATTACATGAAAATAGGTGTACTAGGTAGCATTTTTCAAAAAAGACACATTCTGACTTGGATCTTTTGGGAAAAAAGATTGCTACTTTGGATGGCATTAAAAATATGACATGCTAGTGTGGTATAAAACCTAAGAGAATGAATAGTTGCATCGTAAATTTTAGATGAAAGGTAACATTTGTTGCTCAAAATGGTATCCTTGAAAATTTGGGTGCAGTACAGTTCAGGCTCACATGTTGTGGCACCAAAACATTATTGGAAAACAAATACTCATAATACATAAAAAAATGAAACTGTTTGGCAGGTTTCAAACTTTTCATGGATAAGGTTGTGAAAAAGGTTTTCAACAAATAAGGAGCTTCAGTGCTTGCTTCATTTACTGTGTGAGTCTGCAATATTTGTCATTTTGAATCTGAATTAAACCAAGCTTTGAATTCATACATGTGTTATACAGCAGGGAAATCTGTGATGTTTTTCGAGCATAACTTGTGTTATTATCTTCATTTTCTTGTAAAACATGAGGTCATGAGGTCATGAGCCAACTAAATTTCATTGAATATTGTAGTTCATAAATGAGAAAATAATGTCTTGATCAGCAAAATTAAATTAAAAAAAAACTTTTAACTGATTGTTTAAGATAAATAAACTTATACCAAAATATGCACCTAAAGTATCTGGAATTTCTGCAAGTAAATTTTCATATGTTATTTCAATTTCTTCAATAGCAATTCTCCCATCATCAAATTGATCTAAGTATTTACGCCAAAATCCCCATGAATTTTGTGGTTTAAGTGGGTAAGCAAATTTTTCCATTATAGTTTTGTTACGTAGAGTGTGCGCAACATCTTTACTAAGTTTTGTGTTCCTTGATAAATCATCTGTAAGTTTTTTCAAGTATGATTCTTCAAGCCCCAATATCCGTCCAAATACTCTCCAATCTGATATTCTTTGGGAAATTTCAGAAATAACTAAAATTGAAATAAACAAAATAAAGTTAACTATATTAGAAATGCTGAATTCTGATAATTATGCTTCAATTATTACCTTAAAATCTGAGACAACAAAGGTATAACAGCTTCTTAAGATTTATGGCTGGTTTTGTTTTGGTTATTACTTCATAGAAAGGCTAAAATACTAAGGTTTGAGTGATACTCTAATTTCCTAGGAAATCTAAGTTTGTAAAAGTAAAAATCAATTTTAATTTTATTGAAAAATATTGATTTATTATCTCTAGTTTCAACAATTCACACAATCGGATTGGTTGAAAAAACAATATAAATTCTTATATTTTGTAAACTGTGCAGTATCAACAAAAAATGATGCAAATATCGAGAAGTCATGACATTGTAAAAGTTTTTCATTTTCAAACTCATTCTAAACAAAGAACTGTTTTTAAAAAGAATTTTCTATGATGTTGTTTCGAAGCTAGCGATAAACCAGTAGCTCATAAAAATAAAGAGTGAAAATAAAAGACTCGAAAAATATCCGCCATATTGCACTCAAAACTATGCAATATATAGTACACATGAAAAATATAAGAGGGATAAAATTGCCTTTCCCCCCTTTGGAAATTGTCTCCCCAACATGTTTGTTTAGGGCAATATTAATATCTCTCCAATATATATGATTTTTCAAAAATTCTATCTCCCCTTTTAATAAAGAGAGTGGAGTCCAACTATATATTTATTTGTATAAATAAAAAGGAAAAAATTAGTAAAAAACCTATTTGCAATAATGCTTTATTATCATTATTGCTTCAATTATCAGATTTAAGACTGAAACAACAAAAGTATAACAGCTTCTTAAGATTTACTTTTGGTCTATACATAATTTACTGATATCATTATTATTTTATTCATTGTAACTTCTCTCAGATATATCAAAGTTATACTCATTTCAAATTTCAGCTAATTTCAAATTTCAAATTTTTGTCATAACAATAGTTTTGGTTTTTCGACTCTTTTTCACTTCAGGTTTTATGCAAACATTTACAGTTTATATAATATTTGGAAAGGTACTAAAAAAAGTTGACTTATCAGTATTTTTGTGCATTCAATACTTGAAAGTTTTCTTCTTCATCAAAATGTCAGTAGAGTTCAATTATGCAAAAAAATCGGACAGCGTAATTGTCAAATTCATTATTAAAATCATTAACCAACAAAGAGCTCTAATAAATTAAAAATTAAAACCTGACTTCTTGACCTTATAAAATCAAATCCATGTATCCGTGTAATCAAACATCTATCAAAAAGATGTAATTGAATTTTTGAAAAACTTACTATCAACATCTGATTCTTCATTCTGAGCTTCAATTTTAATATTATTCTCAGCTAGAAAACATATAGAGAAAATTATTACAACTAACTGCATGCAGCTTTCAATGATGTTTAGCTTTCATTGATGACTGCAAATGCAGTCCATGAGAAAGGTTGTGATCTCTTAGTGACAAAGCGCTATCCATTATTTTAAAAAGTGTGAGAAAATGGCAGAGATCCACACATTACTTATTCTAAAACCCTTTAAAAACCCTTTCTAAAACGTTTCATGAAGACTTGTCTTAAAAACTAGTAACTGAGTCTGAAATTGAGAGCAATTCTACTTCAATTGAGAGTCTGAAACAAAAATCTTTGAGTATTTTCTAATAAGTTGATATTCAAGTTAGAGTTTTGAATGAAAAGGCTTGGCTTTTTCCTCTTCTTCTAATTAATATTTCTAACAATTACTACAGATATGACACCACGTCTTAGAATTCTATAGAATTTTTTACAATTCCACATATTTCTGACACCATAGGTTGTTTCCATAGCAGCAGGGGCAAAAAACCATCCTAAGAACTTCAGAACCAATTAAGGTATACATGCACCAAGTTTAGTTACTAGCGGTAAAGTAGAGGCCTTGCCATTGAATTTTTTGAAAATTAATATATCTATTAAAGAGCGGTTTTGCTTGAGGGATTCATTCAGTCAATCCACTTGGATTTGATAGAATTTTATATTACATCTCTAATATTACATCTATTATACCTCTTGAAAACAACATGTTTGGTGCAGTATGAAGAATATTGCTTTTTACATATTGTAGCACTATTTTCCTGAATTTTGAGCTAGTAAAGATGCTGCAGATATTAATATCCAAAAATATTTTGGAGACACATAGAAAGCACAGATACTGAATTACTGTAGGAGGTCATAACGAGAAGAGATTCCATTTATATTAATCTATATCATCCTATTTATACAATTCTACTAGTTATCCATAGAGAGAAAAATATATGAAAATATCGAACATGTTAACATGCAAACTTTCATTGGATTTCGAGTTTAGGTAAGCCTAAAAAGGTAACTTACAAGCTTCTATGATGATTAAGAACCTTTTCTAATTAAAATAATATCTCCTTATACCAACAATTCTAAATGGAAAACACTAGCAAAATGTTGAAAGTCAGGGTGTAAGCCAGGGTCTTATTTTCAGCATTTCCATCGCTTTCCCAGTTTAAAAATAGTCTGCTTTTTGAAAAATCACTCCAATCTTGAACATCATTATAAAACCAGTGGTAAATCTTAAGTAATAATGCTAATTCTATGCATTTTAGTGCTCTATTACATTGTGAAAAGTTTGAATCAAACTTCAGATGTACTGTCGTATACAATTTCTCAATGTAGTTCGAAAATCGCTGAATTTTTCAAATCCTGACTTACACACTGGGAGTAACTAGCAATCAAATTATGAATAAAAAATTGTCAGAAGGTAATTTTTAATGGACACAATGACATTATCTAACATATAACTATGAAAAACAAAATAACACCATACCTTTAGCTACTTGTATGCTTTCAGAAACATCATTTTGAAAACAAGAATCAATAAATACATGGTGTCCCAAAACAATGTATACACATTAAAAATAGATGTAATCGATGTATTTAATTAGAATTTTATTATTCCAAAAGTGTGAAAACATTTACAAGTATCTTTTTTTTTATAATTGCATTTTGACTATATTTTTGTGAAAACGGCATTAAAAAAGCTTTTATGATTCAGTTTTTATGATACTCAAAGTGTGGCATCAAAATTGCCAATTTTTGACTACATGTCGATGAAAAAACGATGACGTCATCATTTTTTGATGACATCATAGGATCAATTTGTTACCAAAGTGTTCAGAATAGGATTGTTTATGACTGTATAAAGTTTCATCACCTAATCCTACGTAGTTCTTGAGAATCGAGGGGGTGGAAATGCACCTCTTCAGAGTCTTCGAACCTCAAAAAATCCCGGGTCTAATAGGGTTAAGATAAGAATCACAGCCAGACTTAACTTCGAAGAAAGAAAATTTATTCTAAAATACGGCAGGAAGTGTGAAAATGCAGTTCAAGTGCAAAGACAATTTAGGAGGTAACTTCTAATTCTAATTAAATATCACATTTACAGGTACTTTTAATGTGTATACATTTTTTTGGGACACCCTGTATATCACTAACTGTAAAAAAAATATTAGATAAATCCTCTGCCTTTTTCAGATCTTATTTATAAACTAGTCCATGTATTTCTAGGTTATTTTCAAACTATTAATGTGAAGCCTATTTTAGTAGTAGCTAGTTCTTTATGAAAATCATGTACCTTTACGTGTGTCCGGTAAAAACTTAGTGGAAAGATTAGAGTTAGAAACAGACAGAACCTGTCTGTAAAGATCATTCCAACTACCCACGTATATAGGCAAATTTTTTTTTGTCTCTTTCCATGGCCATTATAGATGGGTTTTACTGCTCTAAACATTCTAGACATTTCTGCCTCGGCTTTACTGTAAAAAAGGCAAAATATCAGTAAAAAAAGGCTCTTCTCTTTTCTTTTCTAAAACCCCTGTTTCTAATTCTTTTTAGCAATTCTTATTTTAAAAAAAGAAGCAGAATGGAAGTATTGCCCCCAAAAGTTAGTCTATAATAGGCTCTGATAATTTGGTTCAGTTATATGAACTCAATTTCACATCGATTGTTTCACATAATTTCCATAGATGTAGGTTGTCCTTTATGACATTTTTATTTTATGATCTACGGGACCTAATACTGCGTAGAGAATTAAAGTGAATTGGTATTATAAACAAGAGACATTAAAGTAAATCAACAATGAAATTGATTTTATAAATTAGTATCATTGAAGTAAATAAACAAGGAAATGAGAACTCCAGTTGACTTGCTAAGAGCAAAGGCATTTTCAATTAAAAAAGCAGAAATTGAAAGTATAGTTCTCTTTTTGAAATAAATTACAGCAAAATATGACCCTGTAAGTCTGTAAAGTATGTTAGTCTTTCAAGAGATAAAAATTTATATTGTACTGAAAGTCTATGTGTTACATTATCTACAATAACAGGTATTTTAACTGAATTAAGCCATTACCTCAACTCTAAACTCAAGGCTATATATTAATAAGTAGAGTCTAATAACGACAAAATTAAAAAAAATGATAAGCTTTCAAAAGGGAGTCCATTACATAGCTACCTTTTTTATACAATACTATTGTCAATTGTGAACACATTGCTATTTGTCTCCCATTGAGGAACATGAGTGCAAAGCACTTCAAAAGTTTATCTTTCTGGATGGTTCAAATCCATGAAATTTTCATCGATGCAAATCGCCTAATAAAGTCTATTAGATGAAAGTTACAAGATCCTTAGAATATTTCCTAAAGAATTTACTACATATAGAGAGTGCATTTATATGGTATAAAGGAAAAGGTACTTAAATGAAACAAAACATCAAAGGCTTTAGAGAAGTTACCAACAGGCGGCAATACCCAATAATGTATAAAGTCTCAAAATTTAAAGCTTTAAAAGGATTCCAAGGTGAAAATATAAGTTGGGTTCATATGAAAGAGAAGAAAAAATGATGAACACCGCTTTTTATTTCACCTTTATTTGACTTTTCATTCTCAAGATATTTGAGCTTAAAGATTTGTCACTTAGGGAATATCTCGAAAATGTTGAAGAATTTGTGATGTCATCTAGTGTATAGAAAAGTTACCCTAACCTTGAACACTAAATATCTCAGATTATAATAGTCCTTTCAAATTAAAAACTTTCATGTTGATAGAAGATATTTATTACAATTCTTCTGCAATAAAATTGTTTCTAAATGAGCTTTGGGTCACTAGTCCCAGGCCCCTTTAACCTTTACCGTGCCAGCCATTTTTAAAAATGTGGATTTTGCAGAGATAAAATTTTTACGGATAAAACTTGCTGTATCTCAGGAACTAGAGCCTCCCAAAGGCTGATTTTGGTCTCATTGGAAAGAGCATTCAATTTCCCTCAAAGGAGGCCTGGAATGCTCTACTATGGCTCACAAGGGGATATGCCCCTTGCCACCCTCGTTCCCGGACTGGTCTGAGATTGGTCCTTTAAGGGTTAAAAATCATGCTGTGCTCCATTTCAAGCTACTTTTTAAATTATTTTTTATTTCTAAAGTTCTTCAAAAGGTTCCGAACTCAACAAAAGAGTTCATTTGTTGAAAAGAAACAATTGTGAGGTGGATATTGAGTCTGATCCTAAAACAAATAGGGGCCTGGAACCAGTGAAGTAAAAGTTATGTTTGAAAAAGTCTTTTGCAATTGAATTTTCCTTAATGTGTACTACTTGTAAGTTCTCCTTTATGGAATTGTATTATAACTTGAGATATTTCATTTTTGAGGGCATTTTTGAGGGAATTTTTGTTTTACACTTGATGACATCACAAATTTTTCAACATTTTAGGGAAACGCCCAAAGTGACAAATCTTTAAACTCAAATATCTCGAGAACGAAAAGTCGAATTGAGGTGAAATATAGTGGTGTTCATCATTTTTTATATCATTTTTTCTCCTCTTTCATGTGAATCCAACGTATATTTTGACCTCGGAGTCCCTTTAAAATATCATGCATGCCACATACATTACTGCTATAAAGTTTCATAGTGGAAAGCAGTGTATTTATTTAATCACAAAGAAAACTGAGATTTACGGCATCACTAGTTTTTACGAGGGTGAAAGTAATCAATTTAATTTCTAATACCAAGTTTTATGATTCTAGGCAGTGTATTTTGGCTGATTTATTGTATGGTGTATTTATTTTAGCCCTGTTTGTCATGGGGAATTTTCCACTGTCATGGGCAGATGGTTATTTGCGCCCCATCAATTTCTCAAGAAAAAACAATTCTGAATTGATCAAGCTTGGCACACTAATAGTAATCACCAAACCTTTGATGGCATCATCAATACAAGAATCACCTAATCACTTATAGATAAAAGCACGCTAAAAAATCACAACTTTTGAGGTTTTGGGGGGTTGATTCCATTAAGTAAAGTCTGAATTTTCTTAAAAAATAGGATTCTTTTCTTTTAGGGTCAAAAAAGGATAATTTGTGCGAAAAATTCAATGACACGTTGACTGCTATCGCTCTTCCTTTGATCCAAACAAGTCAAAATCCTGATTAAAATGCTGAAAAATCTTTAAAAGTTAAAGCCAAAAAAATTTAGAAGCAATAGGTTTTTACAAAAACTTAAGTAAAAAAAGTTTATCAGGGGGAGAGAATCCATCCCTATGACAGCTAGGGCTCGCACAAAGACAAAAATTTAGCTCACTTGATCTAAGGATGTCTAAGGATGCCTATGACTTCAGGAATAAATCAAAAATTGCATAACCAGTCACCAAAACTAGTGAGTTTTATAGTAATAAGCATTGTATTCAGTGCTTCCCAGGAACGGCGTGCGATCGCACGCGCACGCCTCTGCACACGCCATTTCCAGAAAATGATGTGCGAT
>JANSTP010006684.1:0-15691 GCA_025330745.1 Cladonema radiatum
GATTGAAATCAAAGAGAAACATATATGGTATGAAAAGAAATTGCAATGTCTTCCATTTATAGTTTTATAGTGTACTTAAAGTCAAAAAAAGAAATATCCACCCACCCATTTTATTTTCACCCCCCCATATTAAACATATTTTTGAGATGCTCCTAACGATCATTTTATTTTGACCCCTCCATTTTATGGAAATTTAGGAAAAAATCCACCTCCCCTGCCTATTCGACCCCCCCTACAATTAAGCACAAAAGAGTATAGCAAGTAATCGAAAGTTTTTCATAAGAATGAGCTCTTATTGTCTAGACTACTCAATACTTGCTGCACAAATATGGTGCAAAAGCAAAATGGATTTTGCTTCATTAAAGCTCCAGAACAGATTGCTGAGAATTTTGTCGAACTTTGAGACCAGTCTGAAAAGTAGGGTACTTTTTGACGAGATCTAGGGTGCAACAGCAGAAGAAAAAACCTGAACAAGTGCCACAAATTAATTTTAAAAATTGGAAGTTTTATTGCCCTATCTTTATTCTCCATTATTCTGACCTACTACTTGGCCAAGGAGGACAAACCTTTCATTAGAAAACCCAATTTAACAACAGGCAACAACATTTGAAGGTAGCAACAACACAGAAGTGTCATTTCTAAAAAGATCAAGTGCGACATAAAGCCTAGCAAGAAAATCTGGGGTGCGACATCAGACATACTTTTCAGATACTTTTTTGATACCTTGTATTCAAAAAGGGGGTGTTGATTGCAGCATTGAACTTGCTGATCTTCCTAATGGTACCCACTATAGTAGATTTAGTGACAAATAAATTTACAGAAAATTTTTTTATCGCAGGATGTATTATTGAGAGCATAAATATAAATTTTTATCAAAATGTTTTAATAGCTGGATGAGGAAATTCATTTCCCCTTTACTAATCGGTCCTTACTTTTTCTGCTGACTCTCGACCCATCATCACCCAAACCGTCCCCATTCACACTTGTGTTCAAGAAAACGCTTGGAATTACGTCAGTTAGTTTTACAATGCTTAATCAAAAAAAACGTTTAAAGCATCAATTCTCTGATAATGTTTGAAATTTTGTCAAAATTAGGTTTGAAAAAGGTTATATTCAGTATAATTATATACTTTGAACACCTTAGTTAACAGCAAATGAAGCAGCAGGAAAAGATAGTCTGCATAAGCATTCCTATTTTCATTACTGTAATTTCCTCACTTTTTAACCCATTGTCATTTTGTACTGATGTCTCTATGGTTATTCAAAAATCTTAAGCTTTGTTTTATTTTTTTCGGCCATTTTATACAGTGTTATACAATGTTATACAGTATAATTATTCCTGCATCAATTAAAATAAGAGCATTCATTTTACAGTTCAAATTAATAAGAGACATTGATTATATACAGTTTTCATTTCAGTGGGACACCAGAAGTCTTAAAACGGAGATTTTTTATTTCCAGTTAAAAATGTTTTTCGTGAACTTTTTGTATCTTGAGCGGAGTTTTCCCTCCATAGAAATTATTTTCTGATAAAACCTGACACATTTTTTTCAGCAGTTTGGTTTCTCTAAAAATTGAAGAAGAATTTAGGAAATTTATAGTCAATTTACTTACAGTTTTATGAAAGTATCAAGCGAGAATTGGTTTAACACCTCTTTTTTACCCATTTCAAAGTTTGTTCAAGCAAGTGAATACTTGCTTCTTGCCTGTTTTTTTTAATATCTTTAATATTATTTTAGGATAAATGCCGCTTTTGTTTTAACAAAAATTTGAACTACGATATCATCAAAAACTATGGCATTAGTTGTCTAGTTTACAATCATTTTTTCATTTTTTTGGGCATGGTCACACAAATTTGCAAGACATTCCTAGACAGATTCAGTTAAATAATAGTAATAAAGTTTCCCATTTATTTTCCCATTAAGTCTTCCCATTTATTTCTTGAGAACTTCAAGGTTCTTGACAAAAAAGGGCTTGAAAAAGGAACCCTTGAATCTACCCACCACCTTATCCTTTACAAGGGTCCAATAATGACACCAGCCAATTTTTCCGGTATCATTCAAAGAAATGTGTTAACTTCTGAAATGTTCCTACAGGATAAAATGCAACGTTATCAATCCTTTTCCTAACAATAAATTTAAAAAATTCTTTTAAATGCATGTATTTTCTTTTATCCAATAAAATAAACTTGCTTGATAACTCCTTTCTAAATCAATGCTAATATTTACATGTTAAAATCTGATAGAAATATTGAAGTTGTTAATGGCGTAGCAGGCTTTACTGCATCTTTTTCATGGAAATGAAGCACAGATAATCTTGCTTACACATATTATCGATTGGCTTTATAGCTAAGTCAAAATTAGACGGGCATATTTTTTGGCACCTTTTCACAGAGAAGAATAAATCATTTGACGGTATCAAACTTTCAAAAATTTGCAATAATTTGCAATTGCCTGTCATATTTTGAATGAAATGGACATGTCTAATAAGCCATGCCTGTTTCTTTGACATGCATGCCCTGTGTTATTTTTTATTTTAAATTGAATTCCAATCTTGTTTTAAACTTTTCATCGTTCATGCATCCAATATGTTTTTTTTTTATATATAAAAAGTTTGGATCCATTATGATCAGTATAATCACACATCATTCTCAATGTTTTCAAGCACTTAAACAACATTCCAAAGCAAAAAAAATTGCAAAAAACATAAAAAACTAGGATTATGCCTTCAGTTTGCCTATTCATAAAGGTATATACTGGCTGCTGGCTGTTAACTTTGAATTTTATAAGCTAGCAACTCCGTGCTTCTCTGCTACTTTACTGACATAAAACATCTCAATTTTGAGATCTTTCTTCTCTTTTCTTCAAATTTGGAAGGAAGAATAAGGTGCCAGGCTGTGAAATTAGGGTTTCTAGCTAGCTCTACTAAAAAACCATTGTATATATTATAAAGCTTTCTGCAAAGACTGCTTGCTTGCAACTCCATGCTCTACCACTTGACTGACATAAAAATCTTGACTTCAAAAATATTTTTCTTCAAATTCAGAATGAAGGTGGCACATCAAACAAATGTTTTGTTTTTTTGTCTTACCTGCCTTGTCACAGCCTAGTTTTCATTGATGAAATTAATTTTCGATAATGGAAATTCCTATTTTACCCCGGGAAAACTAATAAGTGTTCATTCATTTACCGAGAAATCAAATGATGCCGACAAGCTGATAAATGCGCTTGTTGTATGCTACAGACCAAGGCAAACATTTTTTCTTCCTTACAAACTGTTATAGTCGGATTTTCACTCCCGGGGTATTCCCTTAAATTTTTCCCGCACGGCTTTTTTCCTTAAACTCCGACTATTCATAGTCTATGGCCAATGATACTACCCGCTCCTAGCGGCAATATCAGTGGAAATAAAAATATTGAGAATACTTTTAACAATTTTTTTGTCAGTGTTGGACCCAACATCCAGATGAATGTCAAACGCAGTCGTAAATGTTTTGAAAGCTATCTTACTGTAAGAAGCCCAAGGTCATTTTTCATATACTCTATATCTGAAGTTGAAGTTAGAGATATTATATTATGGCAAAGCAATTGGACCTCACAGTATACCACCAAGCATACTTAAAATAATGAAGGATGTAATTTCAAAGCCCCTGGCAGATATTTATAATCAATCTTTTCAAAAAGGTTGTTTCCCAGACGTTTTCAAATTGGCAAATCCTGTTCCAGTTTTTAAGTCAGGATCTAAATTAGATGTTTCAAATTATAGACCCATATCACTACTTTCTAACCTTAGCAAAATTATAGGAAAATTAATCCGCAAAAGACTCTATTCTTTTATTTCAGCAAATAACCTTCTTTTTGAGAAACAATTTGGTTTTAAGTTGAAAAGTTCAACAAGCGATGCTATACTATGTATTCTAAATAAGCTTCAACTAAATCTTGATGCAGGAAACTTCGCATGTGGTGCGTTTTTAGATACAAAAAAGCGTTCAATACAGCTGATCATACTATTCTTTGAAAAAAATTAGAATGTTATGGCATCAAAGGCCATTGCCTTTATTGGTTTACGTCCTACCTATCTAATAGACAACAATTTGTCATTGTTAATGGGGTTGCCTTGTTTACTAAAGATGTTGAATGCGGTGTTACACAAGGCTCGATTCTTGGACCATTATTATTTCCCTTATTCATAAACGATCCACAAATTGCAATCAAAGACGCTCACTGGTTTCACTTTGCAGATGACACTAATCTTGTTTTATGTGATAAATCTTTTAAATCTTTGGTAAAAAGAATAAACCAGGATTTTTGAAATTAATGTGAATAGATGAAAGCTAATAGATTTTGTCTCAATGCAACAAAATCTGAACTTCTTATCTTTAATCCTTTAAATAGGACTCACAACTCAAAGTACAAAATCAAGCTAGATGGTCATGTCATTATTACCTCCAAGTCTGTTAAATATCTAGGTATAGTTATAGATATCAAATTGAGCTGGGAGCCTCATCTTTATCAGCTAAGCCTCAAGCTATCCCAGGCAGTTCGTATACTTGCGAAATTGCAGTACTTTTTACCACTTAACACTCTCATAATGCTCTACCATTCAATATTAAATTCACATATATTATATACTTGTCAAGCTTGGGCAAAATGAGTACAATTGAACACTTTCTAAACAGAGCCATCCATAAATAACCTTCTCTAAACAAGAAAAAGATATAGACCAATTCTCGGAAAACTTAAAATTTTGAAATTCTCTGACCTGGTCTATATAAAAAACTGTATTTTTATGAAGAGGACAGAGAGTGGTCTATTGCCTAGAACATTCTCAAATCAATTTAGCTATCGTGAATCTGTTCATAGCTATAACACAAGAGCATCAGCGAGTGGTCAATTGAACAAACCGAAAGTCAAAACTACCAAATTTGGCAATAAATCCCCAATCTTCATATGTATTCAACACTGGAATAAGTTCCTTTCATCATACAAGTTGAGTTATATCAATTGGGATATGGGGATACAAGGGGATTTCCATCCAAAAGTTTTTTAGAAAGCTTCTAATGACAGAAAAAAAACACCTATTATTATTATTATTATTATTATTATTATTATTATTATCATTTTACTTCCTAAATGTTTAACATATTACCTGCCAATTGAATAGTCACATGGGGTAAAAAAGGGACATGCAAAAATGTGGGGTAAAAGTGGGACACCCTTTTTTATCATAGTTCTAGCATAGAAATATTTTTATACTAAAGCTTATATGAAAAATCACAAATTCATTGTCTTACCTGATAATTTTTTTTTCCTGTTACTTCGAGATTTCCTATTCCTGTTTGAACCATAGATATTAATAGAATCTCTGGATAGGACTTTCGGCTTTGATTGAGCACGTTGCATTGACGTCAAACAAATGGATGGAAACCTTTATGAAATGGTCCCAAATACGAAAATCTACAGTAAAGTGTCTTTACTGAAGTGACCTCTTACAGTCTGTAAAACGCTTTAAAAAGTAGAAAATAAATTTGTTGATATAAAATTTGAGCAAGTGACTACAAACGTTTAAACTTTTACTTACATTACTTTGGAATATGTCTACAAATCAACATCAACAAAAAAGCAACAAACCTATTCATTTTATTCCTTGAAGGTTCTGTCCCACACTTGTAAGAAATCGCTATCCGAGAAAATATTTACGATACTCATATTGCTTATGGTACTTTGTTTTGATTTAAAAACATGATTGTTGTCTTTGATTTAACTTGCAATATTTTTTTTTTCCAATCGAATGCCTTTTATTTTGTGATACTAAGTTTTTAAAAAAGGAACATTTTTTAGAATGGAACAAAGTTTTAGAATTCATTTTGAAATCAAAGAAGTGATTGAAAAGCATGTTGCTAGCATGTTGTTAGTGCTGCTCACGCAATAATGTCGTACATTTAAAGTCAAATTTCCAACTACAAAAGATAGAGATCTAGATCAGCGCTTTTGTGCTTGAAATTGACGACTTGCAACTCATGCTGGAGAATGACTCCTAGAGTGAATCACAAGGACGATTAGATAAACCTAAACTTCAGATTGCTAGTAGCAATATTCTACTGCAACTGTGTCCGACTTTGTTACTCCTACTAATTTTCGCTCCACTGCTGCCACTCGACTTTCATATGTTGCTTCTCTTTAGGTTCCGCCTATCCATCCTACCTCCACCCTAATGTCATCTGTCGTGACTCCTATTACCTTGTTGCTTGGCCCTGACTCAGCTGCTATGTTCACGGCAGTACCGCACAACACCAGACACACCCCAATAATTGTTTGTCCTTTCTGTCACCCAAAAATGTTTTACACAGTACTCCCATTGATCTGTATTATGCTGCTGACTTTCACCCTGCTCACCGAGTGCCTTCTGCTATAGATCCTGCCCTCATCCTCCATTCTCATAAGTTGCCTGGTCGTCCCTTTTCACTTCCTGAGATTTATAGTGAAAAATTGAAATGCTGAAATGCTGAAAAGTTGAAATGGTAAAAAGTTGAAATGCTGAAAAGCTGACATGCTAAAAAGCTCCAAAAGCTGGATAACTGAAATGCTGAAAAGCTAAAATACTGGAAAAATATTCCAAAGACTTTTTACAGGTGGCATTCTATAGTTGCTCCGAAAGCTGTTTAAAACAAATTTCTGCATAAACCAGGGTCTGATTGTGGAAAAAGGTGTTAGATACAGCCTATATTTTTTTTAAGTGCGGTTACTGTTCAATGAAAAATCGAGAAAAACACGATATAAAATTTTTTACTCATTGTGACTAAGTTTTATATCACTATTTTTTCCAAGGAGCAAATGATTCCTTAAAAGTTTTCTGACGTCAATGCAAGGTTTTCGTCAATTTTTTAAAATCTCGGACCATTTCGTAACGGTTTCAGAAACAACACTTTTTCCACTACTTTGTCCCATTCAGAGAATTTATTAACATCTATAGTTTGAACAGTGAAAATTATCGGTAGAACACCATGCCCAAGCAAACATTACAAGCATGGATTAAAAAATGAAAATAATCATGGAGTCAGCTCTTTTCAATAATATAAACTGGATGAGCTATGGCCTGCTATACTGGCACTGCCAGATAATCCAGTTTTTCGGAAAAAAATTAGAGAGGTAACATTAAAAAATAATTTTTTGAGGGAATGGGCAAAAGTATCATAGAAAAATTATTCCATATGCAACAAAAAGGAAATGTCCAATACCCATATGCAACAAAAGTTGGTCCAATTTAATGACAAAAGAAATAAAATTCAAATTAAGACATAAAAATATCTCAGAAAACAAATAGGAATCACCTAACACTAACTGTATTAACATCCTTTCTAATCTAGTATCGTCAATGTAACAAAAAATACTACTAACAAAAGTCTCCATCAATGATTTTTTTTTCTGCTGAAAAAAAATGTTATGATAAGAATTGTTTAAATTATGACTGGAGCATATGAGGATAAGCCTTGATTGGGATTCAAACCCAACTCTATCGGCAAGCCGATTGTCATAACCACTAGGCTTAAACAAAATACAAAAACAATAATTGTAAAAAAATAAAGTATGGACAGGAACCATCAAAATGATCATCACCATCATCACATCATCAGTACTGACAAACAAAATTTTTGCAACCGCAAGCGAAATCACAATACATCTACTACGGGTAATGCAAAAACATCTGCCAAAGTTGTCACATGAATACATCATGGAATAATGTATATGATTGCATGGGTGATTATGTAACATAACTTGATATTAGAAAAATGAAAACCATCAAAATTTTTTATAAAATATTTGTATCTCTCAAAACGTTATGGGAGTATAATAGTTTCAGATTTCTGTAAATTTTCTTTTCCATTTTTGAGCAGGAATTTTAGTGTCAAAATATTCAATTTTTTTTTTAAAAAATACTAATCTAAAAAACAAAACACAGTATAGAAAAAAGCTTTCAATTTAATGCTCCAAAAAATAAAAAGATATAAATAAATTCTTTCACTTCGCAACAATTTTTTCTTCCAAATTCTAATGCCCTACTTTCCTGATGCCAAAAAAAATTTCATAGGTAAAAAATTGTTAAGAGATCTATATATTTGTCAAAATTTTGCAAAGTTCAACACAATTGTCGCAAATATAGAAAAAAGCATTCACACTTTAAATTTTCTTTTTTCTGTCAGTTTTAAATGAGTTTCAATTCACCCACTTACAAAAACGAAATAAACTTATGAGACAAAAATGAAAGTGAAAGTGGAATTGATGACCAACCCAACACATCAGCTGATGTCAAATATCAGTAAAATATCACCACGTCTTTGTACGCTTACTTTACCTTTGTTTAAAATCTTTGATTGCATCCTTTCTAACATTAACTTTGAGTCTTTTCTGTTCATTATTATAAGATATGTTTGTTGTTATTTTAATGATGGTATTCAGTGATTGCTCTAAATGATCGGAACAAAGAAAAAATACAGGTGAATTCATTTTATGATTCAAAACACAATGTGCTGCAATTCTTACAGGTAAACAAGAATTTTTAATCAACTCAGCAGTTGTGTCTAATAAAGCGAAACATTTGGATACATATTGAGAAATAAGCAGTCCACCTATTGATAAGGCGTTAAAATACTCATTGTCACTTGGTACGTCTGTGCTTGTAGAATAAGCAATGATTTACATGTACTGTATTTGTGTTTTTCCATCAGCTTTTTTTCTATATAACCTGCCATCACACTATATATGCAAGAAATCCAACTCTAAGTCAAGTTCATCTATGTCTTTGGTGTAATCACATTCTTTTTGCAAGTCAGTTTGATAGATTCTTTTAGCAAACTTGTAACAGATAAAATTTTTTCAGAAGTTTGCAGTTCTCTTAAACAGACAAGGAAACCTCCACCGCTCATCTGTCTATATTTTGAAAATTGCAGTTCTAAAGGATCTGTCTGAAATCGAGCAAATAAAAGATAATCATATCCATCATCGAGCAATTTTTCAATTAAATGTGCAGTACAACTGCACATTTTCTAACCATTCAGCAAACTGTAATTTGTAAAAAGTAATTTTTTCACTTTCGAACACCGATGTGTATGATGGAGGACAGTATTATGAGCTATCAATGTCACTAAAACTTTTGATTTCATCTCTTTCCCTAAACAAAGCTTCTTCGTCTCTTAGCTGAGAACTTCTTTCAGTTGGTGGTTTTCTGGATGTTGTCGAAGTTGGTAAAAGTGATTTTGGAATTTCCCCTGTTGGATCATAGATAGTGGGAACTGGATTCAAATCCCATTTTAATGTCAGTCTAACTCCATGCTTTAAAAATTTATCTTCAAAATATTTACAACAAATACCTAAATTATCAGTAACCACAAAGTCCTTTCTACTAACAAATCTGATCTACTTTTCAAACAACTCTGGCTTTTTATCTTTGTTTGGGAAGCCAAACACTGACTGTTTATCAGATATGACAGACTTATTTTCCTCTTCCCTTTTCTTGTAATTTGACTTGCAGTTAGCATATGAGCAAGTTTTCACCATGCTGATAAAAATAAAGTCTACGTATGTATAATAATGTTGAATCAAGTACCTTTCTTTAAAGCTCTTTACGAGTGATCTGCTTTTCGTGCTTGGCTATGTTTGAATGGATTTTTCAAGAAATAACGAACTTTGAAGGCCGAGCTGACTGTTTTTACCATAATAAAATCACAGCAATACATTTGCTGTTATGTTTAAAAGTTTGTCCATGGAAATTTCTTCACTAATTCGTTTTAAAAAAAAGTTACCTCTCTAATTTTTTTCGAAAAAAGTATATTATCTAGCCCTCCCAGTAAAGTAGGCCATGGATGAGCAAGTCAAAAAATATCCGAGGAAACTTTGAAACCCAGGCTTTTTTCTCAAAATCAAGTATATAAATCGAAAAATGATGTCCTGATTTACCACTTATATATTCACTATCGTAGACCAAATCCGGGACACTGTCCCGTTATTACCCCAAGGGAAAATATATTGATAAATTAAATAGGGACTTAAAATTATTGGCTCTTCCTTTAAATCTCCAGAGACATTTCTCATCAAACATTTCTTTTAAGAATTTCATTGTTCTTTTGATCTTTGATCCCCGCAAGTATGACACATTATTATAAATAAGCATCAAAAATATGTTATACTAAGGCAGCCTTTGCAAGTGCCCTTGCCCTTGTTGACAGTTAAGTCTGTTTTGTTGGCACTCAACTTTCTTTCTTTTGTGTTAATGTCCCATGTATAGTTGATTTAGCAGACCTTGGCTTCCCTCTTACTGTAAAAGAAGTCCAAGAGATAGTCCCAGGCTATGTCAAGACAATCAATAATGAAAGAGCACTGTCAACCTTCAATTATCAGGGTGTAAATGGCTGTCCTGCGCCGCACTGGTTTGACTCTTTCATGCAAAAGCATAAGTTAAGTCTCAAAATAGTGAAAAAGCTTTCCAAAGCATGACATAATGCAACTAAAAACCCATTCATCATAAACCATTGGTTTGTTATTGTTGAAACAACTATTGCTAAATTAGGACTTGAAGAGCACCAACACCTTATTTGGAAAGCAGATGAGTCAGGTTTGGCCTCATGAACCTAAAAAACTCAAGGTGGTTTCATTAAAAGGTTAGAAAACCCTTGAAATAGTTACTACACCTGATGGAGAAAATACAACTGTGCTAGAGGCTGTTTCGGCAAGCGGGAAAGCATTACCCCCATTAATAATTCTCTAAGGCAAGCAAGTTTAGTCAACATGGAAACCTGATATTCCAGGGGATCATGAATTTTATCCGTGGATGTACGCAAACAATAGCGATTGCATGAATTCCTATGTTTTTTATAAGTGGTTTTGACAATGAGAATCAGTTACCCAATCGTTTGATACCTCGTCTGATAATGTATGATGGCCACCTACTATTTATATGATGGATACGTTGATTATAAGATGATTCGTTACGCTAGCAGTAAAAATTTTACGATTTTGAATCTCCAATCTCAAACTACAGATATGCTTTAGCCTTTAGATGTTTCAGTCTTTAAGTTGTTAAAAGAAAAAAGGGAAGCCTTGTTATTCAAGAGGTTGAAAAAAAAGAGATCAACTTTAACAAAAGCTGAGTTTGCAACATTGGTAAATGATGAGGTTTGGAAAGCGTTTTTTAGAGAAAAGTTTATAAAAATGGTTTCAAAAAGTAAGAAACATCATAGTATTATTTTCATTCTTCTTGCAATTACCACAGTGCATAGAATAAACGCACCCTTGAATAGATGCACCCCTAAAAACGATTTTTGGAGCAACCCTTTCCCCCTAGAGGGTCGTTTACACTAAAAATAAATACCAGGAGGAGCGTTTATCTAAAACCTAGCCTTATTTTTTGTCTTTTTGACATTGTAAGAAAAAAATATTCAACAAACGCCCCATCGAAAAAATTGTGGGCGTTTATTCGAAGCTTTACTCTATATGCAAACCATTTTTAAGCCCTCATTTGTTTTTCTTTTTGCTAATTTAAAACTATATATTTGTTACTTTTTAAATAACTGTCTTTAATTTTGTCTTTCAATGTGCTAATTTCCTGATTTTTAACATTCGCTCGGAGGAAAGTTACTAATTTTACGTGCGAGTGACTAAAAGTTCGCCCTACTAGCAATTTAACCAGTTTTTTCTACTCAATAAGGTACTTATTTGTTTTTTCTCTAAATATTTCAGGTGTGGGAAATGGACTTGTGATCGCAGTCAATATAATATTAAATGGTTTAACACAAAGCTATTACATCGTTACAATACTTGGGTTGAAGGAGGCAAGAAATCTTTTGGCAGACGAGCTAGATAAAATGTTTGAAGAGGCAAAGGAAGAGAAGGATTTGGAAGCGCAAGAAGAAATCGACCAATCAGAAAGGCGAATTTATTATAAAGGTAAGGAAAGAAATTTTTAAATAAATAAATACCAGAGTATTGACTGAGATGGTGAAGTAATGTTATAGCCACCTCTCCACTTAATTTTTAAGTGCAAAAGAGATATTGCTGTTTTGCACTGTTTCGCTGTTTGCAAAATTAAATATCGAGAAAAAGATTCTGGACTTCTGGGCTAATTGCTTCTTATAGCCATTAATATTCTTTGGACTTTTAGAAAAAATGGCTTAAAGGGGTGAAGAGTGTAATTGATTAATTCAGCTTTGTTTCCGCCCATAGTTATTATGATTTGGCTATTCGATTACAGACAAATAAAATAAAGATTCTCTTGGTATCTTGGCTAAACATTTATTATTTAACCATTTATCTTATTTTTGCAGGTCGACCTGGAAAAGTGATAGAAGTTTTTGTTCCCGATAACAACCTGTTCAAAATGTTTTCCTATCGAATGAAGCCGTAACATGGCAACCAGTGACTCCGCTGAGTAGTATATCACGATCTTTTAAGGTAATTGCTTTTGAGCTTGTCGTTTGAATTTCCCTGAAATGGAAAAAAATATAAATGAATAATAATGAAAACGAAACAGTGACATTTCAGTGACTATTTTCCCAATAATATTACAGAAATCTTATTATTATCTCACGTTTAAATTTGGAGAGTGTCTAAACAAATCGGACAACCAATCATCCACTCAACCAAATGCTAGAAAACGAAAAGGAGTTAATCCAGTAGTAGTTAATCAATGGCAGTAATGTTACCGACGAAAAAATGTACGACGATCCGGAAACTGCCATTAAAAGTCCCTTAAAAGCTAAATGCAATGAAAACGTATCTTCAGACCAAACAGAAGAGGAAACAGAAGAGGAAACGGGGGATGAAATAGGGGACAAAGAGGTGGCAGAATCATGGTCAAAAAATTAGTTTGGTGAAAAAGGTTTCTCAAATTTCTGCAAACTCATGCTGACACTATCAGTTACATGAAATAGGTTTGGGAACTAACTGGACCCATGGTACCTGAGACTGCACTCAAAAATGATCGATTTGCTGCAATTTTTACTAACAGACTGAACATTGGGCAGTTTTCTAGGCTTTTTTTGTTTGATAAAGATGGGCCATTCGATTGCTAGTTGCTCGATTGCTTGAAACCAGCATCGTCTCCATTGTCGACCGCTCTAGAAGAAGCCTCGCCCCATCTTCCACGTGACATGCATAGGTGCTTATCCAATAATATCATTGCCTGAGAACTTCCCCTTACATTGCAGCATGGGAATATATGGGATTGCCAGGCATATCCAAAAATTATTAAGTTCTTCAAAATGGTGGAAAGGTTGGATAGGGAAGCAATTTTCTGAGAATTTTATTCTATGTGACAAACTTTACAGTGTATTGCGAAAGTTCTTTATTATAGTTCTTATAGCGCATTGTTGAATACAGTTCTTATAGCATAGCGTACGTTTTTTGTTGTCCCTTTCTGTATGTCCCTATCTTCCCAAGAACAAATATTAGGATTAGGGTAAAATCGGGACACTGTCCCGAAATTACCCAGGTGGTGTCCTGTTTTTACCCCATTTTGTTGACTAAATGCAGGACAGAGAAAAGTTCTAACTGTTACAACTACAATCACAAATGGCTTGTATAAACTTGCCTCAAAGGATAAGGATGGAATGTCCTCGATCATTAATATTGAAAATATTATAAATGCGAATTCCAAGAGGATACAATTCAAGGTTTGTTGTTTTTGTCCCGTTGTTACCCCAGTTGACTATACAACAACTGCATCGATAAGCATTCACAGAATTAAGGAGAGTTTTAAAAGATTTTTTTTTCTTTTTTTGAAACTTACCCAGTATAGACCAGGTAAAAATTGATCAAGGCATCACTTTTGTGTAGACTTTAGTGCGCCTACACTAAAAAGTTGGCATATGTACCTTCTATGAGAAATGGAATGGTATATGGGATATATTTTCATGTACGGGGGCTATTTTCGCGTAAAGCCATAAGGTAATATCAGATTTTTAAAGATTTTGTAACTTTTGATATTAGAGTGCCTAACTATGTTTTGGGTCTCATTGGTAGTTTAGAAACTCTAAATGGATTGGTTTACTTGGAACAACAATATTTGAGATGATTCAGAGCATTATAAAACAAATATGAAAAAATTTCATCCAAACAGGGTGTTAACTCCATGAAAGGGGTAGCTGGGAGTAAACAAAAAGATTAACCACTGTCAAACATTTTTGTGACTAAAAAGGCACCGGCCTGTAGGCCCTATGGCTTTTTTCCTTTGCCTAGAACTTACTCAAGAACATTTTAATCACATTTCAGGTCTGTATACCCTAACAAGACAAAGTAGTGCCCATGTTTCTGATCCAACCAAATTTTGTGATTTTGGCCTCCTAAAATGCTGAAGAAAGTAATAAATTTCTTGTGTTTAATATTTATTTCTTGGCTTAAGTTGGTTGTCCTGTTATTATCAAAGTTTCATAGGATGATTTTGGAACTTTTTTGATGATGTCACCATTTTTTTTCGAATGGGCACGCCCGAAGTTGCTCATGACTGCACATTTTTGTCAAGGTGTCGTCACTTTTCTATTATTAAAATATTATCATCTAGTGGTTATGATTACAGGAGGTCTAATGGTTAATTACAAAAACCCTTTATTTTTGCAAGGTTGCTTCCTCACCTTCCCTCTTAATTCTTACATATCTAAAAAATGCAACTGCTGGTAAGATTATTTGACTAATTGTTAACTAGTTTTTCAACCAGTAACCCAATTATTGTGATTTATGATGTAAAGTAAACCATATGGCTAGGTTTATCAGAGATCTCAGGCTAGCTGAATATATATATTTTTTTTCATTCATCACACACTGCTAATTCCATCTGGCAGTGCGGGTCTCCATCAGCCAGGAGTGCTCAAAGGTTTCCCGGCTCTGTGATGAACTCAGAATTACATTATTTCATTATACTATATAAATAGAAATAATTCTGCTTAGTCGTCATAATTACAATAATTAAGGAAATGTTAGATAATTATTGCTTTTGCATACACTAGAACTTACCCTGCTATGATTATTCTTTTTATACTGTTACCTTAATTCTTTTTATATTTCATATGAAAATAGTTTATTGACTGTTAGAATTTATAGCAATCAATCATAAATCATATCACTTGAGGAACATATTCTGCAGCTAAAATTAGAAGTAAAAACAGTTATTACAATGCTAATTGCCAGACCCTAATCCACAGCAAATAAGTGTCCGGTACCCTGATGCTCTGCCCTTTTTTATAATTTTTATGGCTAAAAAATCATGCACCCCTAACTCACTTGATAATTTGCCATATTTGAGACAAAATTTGACTAAAAAGTGCCCTTAAATTTCTGCGTAGCGAGAAATTTCTTAAAATGAGCGTGTATTTTTATTAAAAATTTCCGTACGTAATTTTTTCTTAGATTACCCATGTATTTTCTTCATTTTCCGTACCTTTTTCTCTGATTTGTTTGCATATGTTTTTTTTAGTCCTTTCATCATTATCTCCGTTATAATAAGTTTCTGCTTTAAACTAATCAGAATCGTTCTTTGCGTAGAGTTGTTGAGAAATCGAAAATGAGTCAAGCGACTGAGTTAAAAGCAGATCGAAGCAGTTTGTCTTTATCAGATTATTATCTGATTATGTAGCTAGCTAGCTACATAAGTTAGCTGCAAGTAAACCAAACCAGAAAATGAGAGTTGGAGATAGTGCTACCAGCTT
>JANSTP010006795.1:3050-15685 GCA_025330745.1 Cladonema radiatum
CATGGCACGGCCAGTTCTACTCACACTGGAATACATGATAGGGTCATGGCACGGCCAGTTCTACTCACACTGGAATACATGATAGGGTCATGGCATGGGCAGTTCTACTCACACTGGAATACATGATAGGGTCATGGCATGGGCAGTTCTACTCACACTGGAATACATGATAGGGTCATGGCATGGGCAGTTCTACTTACACTGGAATACATGATAGGGTCATGGCATGGGCAGTTCTACTCACACTGGAATACATGATAGGGTCATAGCACGGCCAGTTCTACTGACACTGGAATACATGATAGAGTCACGGTACAGGCAGTTCTACTGACACTAGAATAAATGATAGGGTCATGGCACGGCCAGTTCTACGGACACTGGAATACATGATAGGGCCACGGCACGGCCAGTTCTACTGACACTGGAATACATGAAATTAAAAAAGAACTTTTATTAGCTGCTCCAAGTTTCATGTGGAATATGTCGATTCTCAACTAGATATTGTTGTGCAGAGCAAAATATTGTTAGTCTTTATGGGTAAAAACGTTTCACAAGGATGTTTGCACACATGAAGTTCACTTGACCTAAAGTCTAAACCATCACTGAAATGTGCACAACACTAGATTTTTCACTCTATGAACCTTTTTGCCGTGCGAATGCGCACCAATGACATGTACTGTAAACTATGCATGTAATTGAGCCACCATACAGAATCTAATGTGGAAAAAAAGAGTTTTATGTAATCAATATTCATATGGAAAAAGTGAACATGACATCTTCTTGTGTATATCAATTGAATGTATGCCTGTAACTTTATTCCAAGTTGTTAAAGAACAATTTCGCTCTGTTGTTTCTCTATAAGATGCTGTGTCAAAGAGGTTACAAGCTATTTGGAAAAAAAAAATTCAAACTAAAGAATATTAGAGAAGCACTTTAATGGTCCTGTTTTTTCATGCTCCTGTTTTTTCTCTAGACAAATTGCAACACATATTTTAATGTTTTTTAAATGAGAGAAAAGTTCAAGAGAAAAGCTGATAGTTTTTTCTCATTCATGACATATTTTTAGATGATGATTGGCCAAAAATATGATTAAGTAAATAAATTAAGCAGCTATAAATATTTTTGAAACATTCTTTACTTTTTGAAATTTCAATGTCCCTACCAAGAGAGTACCATAAAAATTAAAAGTGAGGTTAAATTTAAGAAAAAAAGGGCAAAGGCATTTGAAAGGCATTTAAGCATTTGAATTTATAGTGATAGTGAGTCTCAAACAATTACAAAATAAAAAATGGAATGGTACTCCTCCAGGTTTTAAAATAAGGAAGAGAAATTTACGACACAAAATGTCTTGTCAATTTCCTTTCAGGTCAGACATGTAAAACTTTAGATCGATCCATCATTCATTTCAGCATATTGTACAAAATCATCTAGTTGCAGAAAAGCCTGCATGGTAAAATTAGATAGAATTAGTGGTAGAATTAGTCCTTCCCCTCTACATATGTTTGAAAGATAAGGAAAAACATAACAATGAGAGTGTTCCTTTAAAAATTTTATTTGGACACAGTTTAATATTTTTTAATGTTCTTCTTAATTTATTTGCTTCAACAGCCCGCTGCTTAATTTCGTTGGTTTTATGGAACTTGTTTGTTTTATTCATTTAGTTTGGCTTTTTTAGCTAAGGTGGTCAACATAATGTTTGATTTTATAAATGAAACCAGTTATGACCAATCTCTGCAAATTGATTGTTCGATTCTGAACTTAGTTTCCATTATTCTTTGGTTGCCAGTCATCAGTTATGAATGGCAGTCAACAGGGTGAAAAAATGTTTTCATTAAATAATTGAATGTTTCTCATTAGAAACATGTGATCAACCAAAAGTACGAATATCTACAAAAAAGAATGACATATTCCTAATAACAGTGAGGATTCACTATGTACATTCTTTTCATTGTACAAAGGAAATTCAACATTATTTAATAAATATTTAATAAATATTCATAATAAATTACACGATAATTATGTCTCAAGTTGATCAAAAAGCAACCTGTGCGTTTCAGTGCTTTTGGTCAGTCTTCAAAATAAAAAATTCTCCGAATTTTTCTGGTCTTTAAAATTTTTTTATTTTTAGAATATGGAAAATGAAAAATATAACTTACCATACTAATGAGTTTAAAACATAAGCTGAAAATTGAATGCGGCCAACAGCAGAAGTGAATTCAACAATCTATGAGAAAAACATGAAATTTAGGGTATGGTCTGTTCATCCAACAAGTCGTGGAAAAGAAAGAAAAAAGGAAGTAAGGAAGGACAAAAGGCGGACAAAAAGAAGGAGAAATATCTTACTTGGACATCAAATATTTGATAAATTGAAATATTTCTTTCCACCAATTGATTTAAGATAATCAGCAATGTTCCCAAAGAGACATAATAAATGGACTGGATAGCACATATCTGCAAAATGATCAATAATGGGTCCCAAGTATGTCGTCTGAATTGACCATCCACCATTTTTTATAGAAGTAACAGTGACAATTATTGAATTTATATTTCTCTACTATTGACAAATCATCAAAATTAAACAAAAATTATAAAATTGAAAAGAATTTTCTAATCTTCCGATAATCTAAAGATACTATCAACAATATCTCGTAAATTCTGCCAATTCAAAATTACAAAATTCACTTCAAATGAAGCTTTTTAACTGTACTTTAACATACCACCAAACAGTTGACGAAGATCTTCATAACATCTTAACTCTTAGAATTCCTGCTGTGAACATAAAATTCAACACAAAGCATATTCTATCTGCTCTCATCTGAAAGAGCATTCAATCAATCTGTTTTCTATTGAACTTAGGGTCACACATAATAGAGGTAAATTTAAAAAAATGAAAAAATGGAAAATCTTAATTTTGGGGCACATCTTCCCGTAAATCTCTGAAAATGAGAGAACTCTATTGACCAGTTTACGCAGCTTTCAACAAGCCAAGATCTAACACCACAAATAAATTCAGGACTTATAAAACTTATACAAGTAACAGAGACTGTCCCTATTGTTCATACAGGTTTTCCATATAGGTAGACTCTTCCCCCTTTAAAACCTTTTTAAATTTGAGTTGGTCATTCTATAAATAAGAGATGAAACTGCCAGTGCCAATGAAACTTTGCAAATTGACACTATAACGTTTACTGTACACATCTTCATATTTTTGATAATCACATAGTCATCAACAAGAGATATTTAATTCACATCTCTAAAAAGCTAATTTCAACAAATAAATACTTTGGAGTAGAAAAGAAATTAAGTTCTATTCTTTGGCTTCTCATGAATTCATGATCATCAATTAGATGATAACAGTAAGACTGTTGAAGAAGGTTGATTGGTGGATATTATAATACTACCAAGTCTTTTTTTACATATTTTATAACTCAAATGTCCTGTTTTAAGTAATCATATATAATTATGAAAATAATTACAATATTTATACAAAGAATTTAATATCTTGTGCCCAAATAATTGAAACAAAAGCCTATATAAAATATAAAAATATATCACGCAAATTCAAAAGTGAAAAAAGAATACTAATTTCAAAACAGTAACTGAACACAAGTTTACGATAAACATTGATTACAAGCTGATGTCTTACTAAGAATATTTTTTCACTAAATCAAAAAACTAAGACACAAAAATAAATAAATAAATAAATAAAAAATAAAGACACATAATTTCCCAATTCTTTCCCATATCTGTTACATTAAAAGATAATTAATACCTCCAACAAGATAATCATGCTAAATTCTTATAAATTTTTTTAAGTGGCAGCCGTTTAAAGGCTTTGCAGCTTCATTCTCAAAACCTTTCATGACATTATAAGGGCAATTGAACATGAACAAATTTCTGAATTTCTTTTCATTGTAGGTATAATGTTATTACAAAAAAGAATTTATGTAAAGCAATAAAATTGTGCACTTTCAAACTGTTTGTGAGACAATTCTAAAGTTGTGATGTCTCTTGCAATACAGAATAAGTTTTTTAAGGTAAAAAAATGTTAAATGTAAATCATACATGCTGAAAGAAAAAACCCTACGAACTAAAGAGGTGCTTGTATCAAGTGCTTGCCACCATAACTACACAGAAAAACAGTAAGGTTACATGCAATGTTTCTTGCATACAATATCATAATAACAAAAACTGTAAGAATAAACAAGAACAAGGAATTTGTGTATTATATGGCAAATGACCCAAACATTTTCGTAGCAATGTTCACATATTCATAAGTAAAAAAACCGAACACTAAATAATTATTTCATTTTAGTTTCAAAGAAGCTCATTTTGAACAGGTTAAAAAGTAAACAAGTATTTTGAACAGGTTAAAAAGCAAACAAGCATTTCGTATGATGATCAATTTCACTAGAAAACGAAACAGTTGCCAAACAAGAATAATAAAATAAACGTTTGATGGCCATGACTTAACTGTATGTCAATACATTTTACCTCAATACCTTAAAGTAAGATCTGAAGTTTAGACAGACAAGGGAGGTATAAACTGAGTTTTCATTAACAAGGTGAACTAGCAGCAGTATTGACAACCTCAAAAAAAAAAAAAAAAAAAAAATTATTTCTTACCGCCTCAATTGCGAAAATAAATTTGAAATTGGAATAAAATTACCCTTCTGTTGTCCAAATGACAAAGAAATATTATAACAAAAATAATGACAGATAACATTTTCAATATCATAAACAATACAAAGAACCAAGTCATAACAATCAGCACCAGAATTTCCATCCCAGCTCTTGAAAGGCATGAAGTAAAACACCTCTTTATTACTACATTCTTTTAAATAGGATTTGTCTTGAAACTTTGTGTATGTAAAACAATTTTAAAGATTTAATTTCTTGACTTTTAGCTACGGCAATGTAAACAATGCTTTGTGAACATAGTTCAGTCATTAATTATAAAATTTTAAAATAGTCTGCTTGTCTTATTCAGATCTACATACATCTCTTTTAATTCTCCAATCTCACTACCTGCATTAGTTGTTTCTATCTGGCGGTCTTGATGTGCTACCCCTTTCTTCTGTCACTTACCAAAAAGAACATTAAAAAAAAAAAATGATGAAAAATCTGTCTTCGTGCTTAAGTCAATATGATACAAAAATTATGATAAAAAGTAAGGAGACTGTTAAATTTTTATGAGAATCAAACTGGAATAACAGCAAAACATTTCATGAACATTTCTGGTAAAACTATAAAGAGACTTGTTCAAGCCCTCCCTATCATTCTAGAAATTTCCTCAAAAAACTCCACTTATTTTTATCTAAAAGAGTCCGAGAGTCAAAAAACGAAGAAAAAAACACTAAATAATTCTCATTAAAAAATAAAAAAAACTTAATTTATTTGACAAATGAAATAAAAAATCGTAAAAACCAATTTTTCTATTATATGACAAACTCAAACAAACAATCAATAGCTTAAAGGATAAAAATAATATTCCAATTTTAAAAATTGTATTTTTAAAGCATAGCTCTTAAGAATAATGAATTCACAGCATATTCACATATTGGAGATACCTGAATTTTTTCAAGCAATACTTAAGGCTTGACTATGCATGTGACAATAACTGAAACAAAAAATAAAAAAACAAACAAAACAAAACGATTTCAGTATCTAAGCATAAACTTTTGAGCAAATGGAAAAATATATTTTGCTGATTTCACCCTTTTAGAAAAGGTTCACTACATAAATAGCTTGTTTTGGCATAAAAACCCATGTGAATAAAATCTTTGAAACAATTATGTATACTATGGCGATTGGAATCAGGCTTGGCCATCAGGAGGATTCGTATGACGTTTGTGATGTTGCTTGTCTTCTTCTTGATGTCTAAGTAACAAAACAATATGCAATCACAATCTAGAGCTGAAGTTGGAAAAGTTTTTCCCAGGACACAATTTTCCAGGTAATTTTATTTTTGTCTCATTCCCACACAATATAAGCTTATTTTAATACAAATTTAATTTTTCTAAAGAGAAGAAATGCAATCAAACTCTTTCTAAAATCCTGCTCAACGAAAGAAGTAATATTTTATGAAAAGAATCTCAGAAATTTAGAAGAACTTTGTCTAACACATCAACCATGAGAGATTGTATACAACTGGCGTTTTGAAAAAATATGCAACAGTATTTTACACTCAGTAATAAGAATAACCTGGAAAAATATCAAGAGCAAATTTACACAAGCATGCGCACCAAAGCAAAATATCCACTTTCTATGCTATAATCATCTACACATGGCTACAGCTATTTGTAATAATACTTTTTCATCAACAGTCTTTGGGAGAAAATGTAAGGATTTGTTCCTTTTTAAGCAAACAGTTATTACTATTATTATTTAAGGTGTGATCGAAGGATACTGGGGGACAGTACTTAAAAAAAGTAAATTTTATAATTTCAAAGATAATGTATAAAAAATCAAATCAATGAAAATCAGAAAAAATGTTCAAAGAAAATATGTTTTTTTGTCCTAATAATAATACTATAAATTTGTTATAAATTTGTCACTAATGATCAAAGAGTCTGGTTTTCAAAAATTCATCATAACTGAATTTCCAATATCCAGTCTTTTCTCCAACTCTGAGTTCTCAAAGTTTGATTTTCGAGATATTATTAGAAAGATGTATATAACTTATTTCTACACAATTATTATTCAGCCTCATACATCATGCCATAAATCCTCCAAAGGTTCAAAATTTGCATGAACTTAAATTTTATACTATATAAGTCAATCCTACATATGATTTCACTTCAAACTAATTCCTAGATGACATTACATAACTAATGGCATAATTTTCATTCCTGCTAAGTCACAAACATTCGTTTTCACTTATTTGCTAGGGGATTTTAATTAGCTAAAAATAGATCTCCAAACTAGATTTTTAGAAGTTATTAAATAGCTTTGGGCAACCTCCTCAATGGTTCTGAGTTCTTAACATGTCTCAACTTGACTTCTAGAAGATATTAATCAGAAATACTCTCTTAAAATTCAATCAAACTGAATTTCCAGACATCAATATGCATCCAAACATAGAATGCTAAACATATTCTAAGAAGGCATTCATTATTTCACCCCTCCAACAGAGGAACATGTTCTTGATTATATTTTCTCAATACAAGGTTTTGGCAATGCATGCCAACATTCAATAATTATATGCTTCAATTTTCAACAAAAATTTGTGGGAATATTTAGAAAACTAGCTGCAGAGCAGCCTCGCCCGCGGCTGGACGCAGACGGATAGGCCTGCTGACACAGTCCCAGCAAGAGATCGCTACGCGATCCTTTGCTTGCCAAACGTGCTAAGCTTGGTTACCTGTGGCTAAAATAGGGTGACATTATTAGAAATGTCAATAACTCAAAAATTCAATAACTTTTTGATGGCGTCATAGGCTGTTGCCATTGCAACAAACTGTCAAAATTGACCTGAAAATATTTGGAACCATTTGAAGTATACGTGTGCCAAGTTTGGTTACCCAGGGCCAAACATAGGTTAAGTTATTAAAAATTTCCAAATTTGGCCTTTCGATGATGTCATAGGTGGTTACCACAGCAACCAACCGTTAAATCTGGCTTAAAAATATTCAGGCCCATTTGGGTCTCCTGTGTACTAAGTTTGGTTACCAACGGCAAAGTACAGGTTAAGTTATTAAAAATTTTGAAAATTGACCGTTTGATGATGTCATAGGCCATTGTTATGGCAACCAACCGCCAAAACTAGGCCCAAAATATTTGGAACAATTTGGAGTATATGTGTGCCAAGTTTGGTTACCCAGGACCAAGTATAGGTCAAGTTATTAAAAATTTCGGAAACTGAACTTTTTATGACGTCACAGGCCGTTGCCATGGTAACCAACCGCCAAATTTAGGCCCAAAATATCTGGGACCATTTGTCGTACATGTGTACTAAGTTTGGTTACAATAGACATTGTAAAAGTCTACTTATTTAAGATTTAAGATTTAAAATTCTTTAGAGTTTGGCCACAACCAAGAAGTGACGTAATGACCACGGTTTACTAAGAAAGAGTGTAACGCTAGCGTATTATTATAATGATTATCGTCATTCATCAATTTAATACAATTGCTGGAAAAACCTATGATCCAATTAATAACGTCAAGCTGAAAACATAATGACATCATATAGCTGTCAAAACTCTGAGACTGTAAAGCGAGATTTTCAGATTTTTTATGATCTCATCAATTATGTTGGTCGCTAGTCAACCATCAAACAAATTTAAATACGTTAATTTCCACCGACATGTTTATTTTATGATAAAAACACCAACCTAAGTAATTTTATAATGCACACTACATGCAAATTACATGCACTTTTTTACTTGATAATTTATAAAAAAAATTGCCCTTCCGAAAATCCCCCATTTTGAGCAAATTTTTTATGGATTTTTTATGGATTTACTCTTTATGCTTCTATGGATTTTTTATGGAAAAATTACACAATTCTACTCATGATCTCCAAATTTTGTGATCTGAATCATTCTGCATGTAGATGGTTCAATAAATATCTTGTGAAATTAAAAAACTGGCCAACTTTCGGTGTTTCTGATACCACTATCACATAACTAAATGACCAAAACTGCTTTTGAAAAATATTTATGATCTTTTGCACTGTAATGTCGATTCATTAGATATTTTGTCCTACCTTTACCATCTCAATCATCATCGAAATGATGTACATCAAATGTACTTCAGAAATAATACTGCCAGATATTTCAAATGAAACATGCCAATTACTGAAGATATTATCAATGAATTTCAAAAATAAAATGCAGTTGAAATGCTTTGCTAGAAAGGCCTGAGCAAGCTACTTGCCGTTGGCCAGCAAAAGATTTACAAAACTTGTCTAAAATCTGTATCAATAATTTACATTTTGAACATCGGTTTCTGGTACTAAGTAAAAGTTACTATTAAGAAAAAGAAATTAATCCAAATTATTGAGACTTTGAAGCAATAACACTCAGCTGAAAATGCAATTCAAACATTTGTACATACCTTATTTCTCTAGTGTTTGTCAAGCGTGTCAATTGATCACGATACGCTTGCAACTGATTTTGTGTCTCCTCATCACCAGTTGAAGATCTTATTGAGTCTTGCCGGTCCATAAGAGTCTGCATTTTATCTCGCAAGTCAGCAATTGATGCATATTCCTCATCCTCCTACACACATAAAAAAAATTTAAATTGTAAGATTAATAGCTTTGGTACTCTGTGTAGATTTTATTCAATAAACAGAGCATAATAAAAGAAAAGGAAATAGAAATGCTGAAGATTCAAAAACTTTCTCATATAAGATATTTCATTAGATTCCCAGTTTTGCAACTTGATAAGTTTTTACGCAACCAAATGATTTGTGTGCATCAAGAAAATTAAGCATTTCCTTGGAAATTGGTATATAGAAATGGTTTTAGTACATCGAATTTGTTGCCTTTTCAAAGGAGGAGAGATAATAACAATTTGTTTTTTTTCACTTCGTATTGCTATATTACCCAACTAAAATCCTTTACCTTTATAAATGGAAGTAGCATTAATGATGAATCCTTTTATAAAGAAATCAAAATTTTGGTTTCTTTAACCAAAAGATCAAGTGGAACCATACAATTTTTACTCTACTTTTGATGATAAATATTTGGTGGGCAATCAGAAAAATGAATATGGTTAGATGGTTAGGTTCTCTTCTTGATGCAGTCTCATCTTTTTTCTCACTAAATTCTGTCTGTTATTATTGCTTGATCATTTTTCTGCATTTTGCGACAGTTTTTCACAATTTTTTTGCAAAGGCTATTTCGATTCAAATTCTCTGTTTTTCATATACAGTGAAACCTACAGAAGACAACCACTCTGGGGGCCATATTATGCAAGTGCCATACTAGCCAGGTGGCCTCCTCATATAGGTCAAAAGCAATAGAAATACCATATGGGAACCAGGTATTATTGGTCTTTTTGGAAATTCGGTCTTCTTACTGAGATGGTCGTTTTAGCAGGTTTCACTGTATTCCTTTTTATCTAGGTTTATTCCTTAGCATATGCAGAAATTTACAAACATTGGTTTTTATTTTCCTTTAGTGGTTGCCCTGTCTTCTTTGGAGGAAAAAAGTGTTAGTATAAATAATCCTTTGCTTATTTGGCCAACTTAATAAACTATAACTTTCGGTTAATGGATAGTGTGTATGGGCAGATATTAAGATATATCTAAATATGAAGATGATTGATCTTTAATTCCTCCTCATTGATATGGAATAGACTTCTGACAGAATGATAGAATAGGATTCTAACAGAATTACATGTTGCACTCTTGAGTTTATAGTGAAGTAATTATATTGATAGGTCCCTTAATAAAATTAATTGCTGAAAAATTTTGATGAAAAGTCATTTTGAATGGCTAAGGGCTGTCTATCAAATTTAAAGATTTCACATAGAATAAAAAAAAAATTGTATTAAAGGATACCTGTGCGTTTTGTATTTGCACCTCTATCAACAGAGCAGCTAATGGGATATCTTCACTGTAAGCATTTTTTAATGGCACCGACCGATGACCTGAACAAATGATTTGTTTTACAAAATGAAAAAAGACACAATATTATTTTGTATTAATTAATTTTCATGAAAATTAGGAATAACTGACCTTGTTTGAGACTACAAAGGGGAAAACAAGCTTGTGCAACAAAATTACTATCTCCAAACATATCTTCATTTTGCACAACAAATCGAATCAAAGCCATTGGCGGACAAATAACATCAACATCAAACTTATCAATCCAAGTTGGGCATAATCCATTGTCAGCTAAATAAATATTTAATTTAACCATAATCAGTCCTTAAAATTTCCCTCACCACTCGGCAAATGCTGAAGAAATTGCCGAGGCAGAGTTCACTACATACTGCATTTTTTTCTTTTCACTCGGCAATTTTAGCCAAGTTTTTGCCGAGGCAAAATTATCTGAAATTTAAGGGCTGCCATAATTCATACATCGATGAAAACTACTGCTTTGAAACTGTGTGTTAATCTCTCATATTTTAGTGATAATGATAAACTCAATGACTGCTTGATGAATTATTATTGTTTCTCATAGGCATTTATGATTGAACAACTTTATGACACATCGACATATTACATACACCAAATTGATTTGACACAGGCTTTTCAACTACGAGTCAACATAGCTTATTTACATTATAAACTTTCACTATTTTTAATTTTTGAACTGTACACATGCTGGCTAGTTCAAAATCTTCCAATTATTTTTGCTGGTGTAAACATTGAGAGTGAAAGTGACATAAAAAAAGCACAAGCATCTACTATTTTAAAATAGTCCTTGTACTACCACAATAAAAAAATACAAAAATAATACATACATTTTGTTTTTGTGCGTAGAGAATGATAATCGTATGCTAAACCGACAATTTCAATTTCAACAAATGGGGATGTTATACCACGACCTGTCTTTGGTAAATGTCGTGCTCCAATGATCTAAATTTGATGACAAAATCGGATGTATATCCAAAGGGTTATAAAAAAAATGTCTTATTTAACAAAATTTCATGCATGTAAATAAGAAAATAATATTCAAGTACAAACCGATATCCTTAGGTTCCATGGTTCTACATTACGTAGGGTGTTTTTATCAAATGGATTGAAATTTGAATCCCGCAAGAAATCTGGTTGAAGTACATAACCACACCTAGTATAGTACAAAAAGAAGACCAATTACATAGTTCTCTGCAGGAAACCTGACTTAAACATTATTAGTGAAAGCTGTAATCATCAAATGTTCCAAACTAAATTTTCAAAGCATTTGAAGCACTATACTAGACTGTTTAGCATTTTCAGAGAATTGAAGCTGAAAAACTTATGATTTTGTACTTGGTATTTCTTGGTGAACTTTTTTGTACTGAAACCAATAACTTGATCAGCTTAATGTAAACACACTGTACTTAATCACTGCTAACAATGGTTTTGTCTTTTCTTTCCTGGCCATTTTGAAGTTAAGTCATAAAGTTAAAATGTTTTCCTATCAATTAAGACCTTGAAAAAAAAAAAAAACTATCATCAATAAAATTATCATTATAAAAAATGCACAATGCTGTGCAACAAATGCAATTACTAATAAAAGCGTTTGGCTTCTTTCAAATTCTAATGTTTAACTCAATATCAAATCTCACAAAAACAGCAACTATTTTCCTTGTAACCTGTCTCCATGGTTCTCCATGTTCAGATACCTGTTCAAAGTTTGAACTAGTATCAACTGAAGAAGAAAATATTCATGTTTTTTGCTATATCTCAACCTACTATCAAGTCACACTTGTCATTTTCACCTGTCCATACCATGTTCACCTGTTAGATCTTAAACTTTTAACCATGGTGACATGGAAGCAAGTTAACGTCTAAAAAAATTTAAGGTCTATAAAGGTTGGTTGGCCAAGGGAAATAAATTTGTTTTGTTATTAAGTTTCTTAACCCTTACAGGGCAAGCCATAATTAAAATTGTAGATTTTGCAGAGGGATAATTTTGCGGATAAAACTTGCTGTATCTCAGGAACTAAAGCCTCCCAGAGGCTACTTTTGGTCTCACT
>JANSTP010006906.1:0-15685 GCA_025330745.1 Cladonema radiatum
TTTTAAAACAAAAGAAGCAATTAACAAAAACAAAAGGAAGCCTGCGAGTTGTTACTCCTCTTATTTAAACCTCCTTGGTTTATCTCAATATAATTACTTTTATTGTAATATCTATCGATTTATATTTTGTCAATCTGCAATTGTTTTATATTTCAGATAAAAGATTGGTTGAAATATCAGAAAAAATTGCTCCTGAAAAATCAAAACGAGGTACGTGTTTTTCTTTCTCATGACAATTGATGACCAAAAGGACTTTTCCTAAATATTGACTGTATAAACTCCCCTTTTCCTGTAACACTTCCCTGAAGATACCCAAGGTAGTTTGCAAATCACAGCCCCAAATTTTTAGATCCCAAAAATTTTGTAATCATGTAGATATGGAGGGTTTTGTTATGGAGGGTCATGTTGTATTTTGATAAAATGTAAACAAAACATTTCCCAAAAATAATCTTTATTCCTCTATTAAAGTCTTTCAGTATGAGCTTTCTGAATGATTTTAATAAAAATAAGACCTTTTATTGTAATTTCAGACTCATTTTATACACAAAATCACTGGCATGTCGGCGAGGTGAGCCTCACCTTTTGAATGAAAACATGCGAATGTCTAGACAACCTAAAGGGGGTATTTGTAATCTTCGGGTCCCGGGTCTCGGGACTATTTGTCGGTTCTCGGTTCTCGGCTCTCGGCTCTCGGGACTGTTATTTGAAAAGGTAGAAAAAACACATGAAGCAATTTTTTTTTATATTTTTGGTAATTAAAACTGGAAACGAAGTTGTTTTTGCGTGATCGAATGCAAATACAACATTTTTTCTCACAGAAAGTATTGAAATTTCTATAATACACGTTTATTTTTTTTATAAGAAACCAGTTTATAAGAAACTTAGAACTGGACATGCCAAAAAATTAGAAACTTTTGGAACTCGGAAAAAGTGGCCAATTTGCGTTAAGAAACTTTTTAGAAACAGCATTTTACTATAAAATTACTTTGAATGTGACAATATGAAGTAATTAAGACACTATTAACGTCATGTTTAAAATCTTTTTCGTTTACATCGTACAAATCTCGAGTAAGATGTTTCTTCGTTTTAGCAATTTTTATTAGCGAAAACCTAAGAAACTTTCTAAGAAACTCTTGAAAGCAGATTAAGGCAATAAACTAAGAAACTTTTGGAACTAGGTCTGGTGCTTGGTTTCTTATAAAAAAAAAAAAAAAACAAGTAGCCAATAATACTCTATTATCTCATTCATTCAATTGCAAGTGAAAAGCGTTGTTGGTTAATGCAAAAAGAGAGAGTTCAAGAAATACATGGTAGTACAAAGATAAATTCAAAGATAGATATAAAGTAGATACAGTAAATAGATAGCTACAAAAAATTAGAAGGAAAATCGAGAAGTATCAAAATAAATTTCAGAACAAATTTCATTTTTTTAATACTTTTTAGTTTTTTCAGCTAATATTAATATTTTTAGTTAACTAATATTAAAATTTTCTTCTCCCCTCTGAAACGCAGCAAAATTATTGAACCTCTTTTTTCTTTAACTGTACTACATTTCAAGTCAAGGGTTGAGGTTTTAGGTAGAGTATATATTGTCTCAAGACCCAAGTATTTGAAGCAGTTCTGAAGAATGCTATAATAATGGCTGAACTTATAATATATGTTAAATAGCTGCAAAAAGGGACATTTAAGAATCCTTAGAATCAAAATATGATAAGGAAATCAGAGTTTGATATGAAGGGAAATGTTAAAAAACATATTCAAACATACTCTTTATCTAAATACGGTCAAATATTATAACTTTTAAGGCTTTCCAAAAGGCAGTCCCGAGAACCGAGACCCGACAAATAGTCTCGAGACCAGAGGATTACAAATACTGACCTAAAGGAGTTAAACGCTCAAGTTTTCAAGATCTTCATATTTTTAAAAGTTCTTTCCAATGGAAGAATAAAAAAAAATAGCGGGAATGTTCCAGATTACTCGCAAAAAGTTGAACATTATCAAAAAGCTTTCCACTACCTTCTGTCTTTCTTAATTAATAGGATCCCTCTTCTAGTAATCTGGATAAAAAATGTTGTTTGTTTTGCAATGTTCATTATATTATTAATTCTGGGCGGTGTCTGGTCCGGTGTGTATTTGGACCCAATTTTTGCAGCTCGGTAATTTTTTTTCGGAAAAAATGCTTGAACCGGTCAAAAATTGGAAATTTCAGGCAGCCCGGCCAAAAATTACCCTCAACATTCTTAAAACGTTGCCAGCTCGGTGAGTTTTGGGCACCTCACCGGGCCACTGAGATAGGGATGTATCAATGATATCCTAAGTAATCACTCTTGCATAGCTCATAAAGTGATAAAACACAGTCATTGACATTTTATGAGTTAAACTGTCTTTAATCATATATTGTATTCTGAGTCTACTAGAAAGTATTGTTAACATGCAAAAGTGGGTTATAAGCGAACTTGCGGTGCGTGGGTATGTTCTTAAGCGGGTTGTGCTGGTTAGTGCATTACAAGGGTAATTGTATTACCTGATTTCATGGGTCGCTTGCCTTTTTTTCGTTGCTTGGTTTATTGCGAGTCCTGGCTGCATCACATGACCTGTGTTGATTTTTGTGTTGTGTGAGTATATGGTCTCTTTCAAAAGTCACGTGAGTCTTATTTTGAGACATGTTTTTAGGTAGGTTGCAATATGTTTGTTACAGTGAATGATAAAATTCAAAATTCATTATTATTTAATTATTTCTTGAAACTTTTTTAAATAATTTTTTCGGTTAAAACAACATCTTTTAAACATTTAAATCTAATTAGGATTTGCATAATGATGTAGGTTGTAATAACTAGTAAAACCAACATATTAAAAAAATAAAAAACTTCCTTATTTTTTCCCCTAAAAAATTCGTAGATCATTTTATATTTCAAAAACTTCGGCCACCGGTTCAGCCTCCAGTCGGCAAGTTGATAAGGCCTGTGAGACGAGTACCCCATGCAGGCAACACATGAACCTATGCAACCTGGCAAACCACGCGGCGTAATAACGCAAGGCACACAAGTAAATTTTTTCAAATCCCCTGTTAAAGATTTGTAACCCACCTAACTCAGCTAAAACGTTTAGCCCTAACTATGTGCGAAAATTCTTCAAGAAGCCATACACCCCCAAACCCACGAACCTATACAATTCACAAATCCAAACCATCCAATGACCAAGCTATCCAAGTAATTTTTTCTGGGGCCGACACACACATGATCCATGAACTTGCATACCCTCGCAACCCACTAGCCCTTATTACCCTCAAGCAACACATGGACCTCATAACCCACGTTCGCATGTAACCTACGCAATCTGGCAAACTTTTGTATTCTACTAGGCCAAATAATTTGTTACTAATACTACTCATAGTAAAAAATTGCCAAAGGGTATTAAGTATCAATACATTCTCAAGCTGCGAATGTTTATAATCGCTATAGTAAATGCTGAAATCTTAGAAATCCAAACTTCATGTGGAGAGGTCGAGTTATCTAGACAAAATCTTAGAAACTGAAATTTCAGGTCGAGAGGTCGAGATATCTAGAAAGAAGCTTAGATACTCAAATTTCAGGTCGAGAAGTCGAGGTACCTAAAAAAAATAAAACGAATATTTTCAAAAGAAAACTGATATACGTTGTTCTATATTGCGCGAGATGTTAGCTCTCCTATAAAAATTTGTATTTGACTTTACTATGTTGATCTTGAACGCCTTATTTGAATTATAGTTTTTTATATTTCGATTTTTTTATTGTGTCAAAGAATTCTTGCTTCTCTCCCTTTCTCTCGAAGAAGCTGTTATTTCGTTGTATTACATCAACCAACGTTTTTCTGAAATTAGAATAACATTCTTTTGAAAATTATCGGTCCAATTGAATATGGCAGAACGTATGTCTTCATATGTATTTAAAATAACTGCCTTTTACAGTCACTTGCTACATGCGAAAACGGAACGTATAAATCTCTTTCTGAGAGTGATGGAATCATTACGGTGGAACTTAAAATTTAACTTTCAGAAAATAATTTCCCATGATTCTTATTAAGCGGGGTACGGGGCCAAATTATCCAATCACGAAGTGTGAAAATAGTTGAAAAACAGGGCAAACCAATGATTAATTTGAAGTGTTTTAAGAGATAATTCTATAGCTTTTGTATCTTATTACTCTGTTGTTGCTTATTAGTGAGAATTGATACTTTCATTGTAAAAATATAAACCTTAGGTTTTGGAACATCTATCTGAATCTTTAAAACACAGATTTGACTTTTTAAGATTTTGAAAAGTAGAAAAACAATTTAGGAATTGATATTTGAGATTTGAGGTTTGAGTTTTAAGGTTCAAGAAAGGTTGAGGTTTGAGATTTGAGGTTTAGGGTTTGAGGTTTTGGGTTTTAGATTTTAGGTTTGAAATTTGAGATTTTAAGTTTAGAGCTAGAGGTTTTAGGTTCAACATTTGAGGTTTAAGGTTTCAGATATAGGGTTTCAGGTTTAAATTTTAAGAATTTAGGTTTGAGGTTGGAGATTCCGGGTTTTAGATTTAGGGTTCGAGGTTTTAGGTCTGTGGTTTCAGTTTTATGGTTCATATATTAAGATTTGAATTTTGAAGTTTGAGGTTTAGGGTTTAGGGTTTAGAGTTTAAGGTTTGAGGTTTAAGGTTTCAGATTTAAGTTTTAAGATTTCAGGCTTGAGGTTTAATGTTTAGCGTTTTTGAGGTTTGAAGTTGGAGATTTGAGATTTAAGGTTTATTTTTTAGGATTGAGTTTTTAAGGCTAAGGTTTAAGATTAGATAGGTTGGTAGGTTTAATAAAAACATTAACAATTACAATAAGAAGTGCATACACAAGAAAAATATAAATTACAAAGCTAAGCAAAAATCAAAATAGAAAAAAAAGAGTTACAAATAAAATCGCATAAGGGAATGGTATCAGGGATGATACAAAATGTGGAACGCCAAAGCGGAAAAAAATACGAAGTTTTGATGTGCTAAATCACATTTTCGTTGTACAAATTCGAAATATTGTTGAATGCAATGCAAACTTTGTTGCTCAAAACTTTTTATTTGTTGCTTCAATTTCAATTTTTATTGCTTAAATAAGCAAAATAGTTGGCCATTTTCTACATTCGGTTGCATATTGTTCATATAACTATTCATTGAACTATTATTTTTTTCGGTTGTTCATAAATTATCTGTTTTGGTTGTTCATAAATTATCTTTTTTAGTTGTTCATAAATTATCTGTTTTGGTTGTTCATAATTAACATAATTAACAAAATTAATACTTTGAGCTGGATATAATGTCAGTACGAACCCTTGTAAAGAGTGAATTCTTGACATTCTTAAAGCTTCTATGAGTGGTTATAGCTCTTCATAGCCTTCTTGTTATTTTATCGGTGGCAACATAGTCATAACAGTGCGCTCTTATAACTACGGTGGCAAGACGAGGGAAAGCATCAGAGGGGGCAGCAACTCAAGGTGCTCGAGAATATAAGGACTCCTTTCTGCTGAGAATGAATCGCGGAAACGGGAAAAACGAGATTTCAGGGTATAAGAGACAAAAAAACTTTGTATTGGCCCACGTGCTGTCTCCTGCTTTCACAACCGATCTTTCTTGAAGATCCAGCTGGATAGTTATTTGCTAACTTCTACAGGGCCGCCAGATAACAATTAGGGGTGAGGGGACAAAGTGGGGTTTCGATACAATACTAAAGAGAACTATATTTCTTTGTTGAATGGTTTGACCCTATTCAGGACGGGCTTTTTGATGGACGTTAGACGGGTAAAACCTTCCCCTCCCCCAATCTAAAATCTCTAAAACTCAACTAAAAATTGTGAAACTTGGTAGGATTGTAGAACAACCTTTCTACCTTCAGAAGATCACAATGACCTTGGTCTGGGTGTCCTCAAAGTGCTTATGTCAGTGCGTTTTTCCGTGACGTTAGAAACCAATTAAAAAATATCGAAAAATCGGGAAATTGGGGCCTGTTTTCACCCGAAGCGGGATTTTTCTAGCTAAATAGGCCTAACATATTTGATTTATTATGAACGTTAATAATTACTGTATCACAAAAAACCTTTTAATAACTTTTTGGTATTTTTTTCAATTTTTTAAATATTTTTGACCCTAAAAATGGCCTGGCCGGCCGCGATTAAGTGCCCGTTGTGATCGTTGTGGCCATCGAAACCCCATAGAATTTGGCTGAAATATGCAAAACTAAATTTTAGGCGCAAAAAAGAAATTGCAGTTTCCTTTTTTTGGGGGGGAGGGGAGGAGATGTAATTTTTACCCCCCCCCCCCGCTACCTTGAGTTAGGTGAAAGAAGAAGTCACAGTAAAATGCCGCATCTAAAATACCCTCCGAAAAGAACTCGTAAATACCCCGTAATATCCCCAATTTTTGACACATTACAGTAGTGTAAATAGGAGGCTTAGATAATGATATTTATTCCTGACTATTTATTATTCCTAAATAATCGTTACTTGCCATTTGCCATTTGTTAAATCAGGGATTTGGGTGTGTGGAAATCCCTAGTTAGAAATATCTTCTCATGGATATTTTATTCTTAAATTGGTATATGTCTTCGTTTTATTTTTATGTTGACAATAAGTAATCTTTTAGATGGAAATTAGAATAAAAAGTTTTCTATTTTCGAAGTTATCAAAACAAACTAATTATGTCAAAAAAATTTTTTTTTGAGGAACAACGACAAGGAAAAAATGAACAATAAAAAAGTAATTATGCAAAAACGAAAATTAAATATGATCAACGAAAAATGAATTCCGTGAAACCGAAAAAGAATATCATGCAGCAAAAACAAGTTATGTGAAACTTAAAATGAAACATGTGCAACCAAAATTAAGTTACGTGCAACAAAACTTTGACACTGTGCAACGAATACTTGTTTTTTTCCGGTTTGGCGTTCCATAACAAAACAAAGCTAAAGCCCGACTTCCATTGTGGTTCCATTGTGGTTTAAGATTTAGGGTTTACGGTTTAATGTTTAAAGTTTAAGATTTGAGGTTTGAAATTTAAGGTTCTAGGCAAATGGTTTGAGATCTAAGGTTTAGAGTTTAGGGTTTGAGGCTTGAAGTTTGAGGTCTATATTTTAGGAATTTGTATTTGAAATTTGAGGTTTGAGATTTTAGGTTCGAGGTTTTAGGTTTGTGGTTTGATTTTTATAGTTCATATATTAAAGTTTGAGTTTTGAAGTTTGAGGTTGGATATTTCAGGTTTAGGGTTTGAGGTTTATGGTTTCAGATTAAAGTTTTAAGACTTTAGGCTTGAGGTTTAAAGTTTAGTGTTTAAGGTTTGAGGTAAGATTTTTGAGATTTAAGGTCCATTTTTAGGGATTAAGGTTTACGGCTTAAGGTTTAGGGTTTGCAGTTTAAGGTTTAAAGTTTAAGATTTAGGGTATGAGGTTTCGGATTTAGGGTTTGAGGTTTGAAATTTAAGTTTTAAAGTTCAAGATTTAAAGAATGTTGGATCCTAGATTTGAAGTTAGAAGTTTGAGGTTCAGGCTTTGAGGTTCAAGGTTTTAGGTTTGAAATTTGAAGTTTGATACAGTAGACATCCGCTAATTCGAATGCTGCTTAATTCGAACTTTCGTTATTTCGAATCAATTTCCCAGCCCCTTGAACTCAAAAGGCTTATTCAGGGTTTGAGGTTTTTAAGGTTTAAATATTAGGATTTAGGTTTAAGGTTTGAGATATACGGTTCAAGGTTTTAAAATTTAAGGTTTGAGGTTTAAGGTTGAAGATTTAAAGCTTGAGGTTTAGGATTTGAGGTTTAAGGTTCAAGGTTAAAGGTTGAGATTTGAGGTTTAGGGTTTGAAGTTTTGTGTTTTAGGTTTTTCAGTTTTGCGATTTGAAGTTTATCGTTTGAGGTTTAGGTTTGAGATTTGAGGTTTAAGGTTTAAGGTTTCAGGTTTAGGGTTTGAGGTTTATATTTTAGGAATTTTGGTTTGAGGTTTGAGATTTGAGGTTTGAGATTTATGGTCGTAGGTATGTGGTTCATATATAAAAATTTGAGATTTGAAGTCTGAGATTAGAGATCCAGGATTTAGGGTTTGAGATTTAAGGTCCATATTGAGGGATTGAGGTTTACAGTTTAAGGTTTAAAGTTTAAAATTTGGGGTATAAGGTTTCGGGTTTAGGGTTTAAGGTTTAAGATTTAAATTTTAAAGTTTAAGATTTAAAGAATGTTGGAATTTAGATTTGAAGTTGGAAGTTTGTGGTTTAGGCTTTGAGGTTTAAGGTTTTAGGTTTGAAATTTGAAGTTTAAGGTTCAAGATTTAAGGATAAGGGTTCAGGTTTTGAATTGTAATGTTTATGAATTTAGTGTTTATGTTGGAAATTTCACATTCAGAGTTTTAAATTTAAAATTTGAGGTTTTAAGTTTACAGTTTAGATTTTGGGTTTGAGGTTTTTTAAGGTTTAAATTTTAGGATTTAGGTTTAAGGCTTAAGATATACGGTTCAAGGTTTTAGGATTTAAGGTTTGAGGTTTAAGGTTGAAGATTGAAACCTTGAGGTTTAGGGATTTGAAGTTTAAGGTTTTAGGTTTAAAATTAGAGGCTTAAAGATTAGGGTTAGGTTTTAGTGTATGAGATTTGAGATTTGAGATTTGAGCTTTGCGTTTAAGGTTCAATGTTACAGGTTGAGATTTGAGGTTTAAGGTTTGAAGTTTTGTGTTTTAGGTTTTTCAGTTTTGCGATTTGAAGTTTATGGTTTCAGGTTTAGGATTTGAGGTTTATTTTTTAAGGAATTTTAGTTTGAAGTTTGAGATTTGAGGTTTGAATTTTAAGGTTCGAGATCGTAGGTATGTGGTTTAAGTTTGAGGGTTCGTATATTAAGGTTTGATTTTTAAAGCTTGAGATTGGAGGTCTAGGATTTAGGGTTTAGGGTTTGAGAATTAAGGTTTCACATTTTAAGTCTCAAAAGTTTGAGGTTAGAGATTAGAGATTTAACGTTCAATTTTTGGGATTAAGGTTTAAGGTTAAGGTTTAGGGTTTAAGATTTAAGGCTTAACGTTTAAGATTTGTGGTTTGGGGTTTAAGGTTGGAGGTATACGGTTTGAGATTTGACGTTTAAGGTTTGGGGTTTGAGATTTAGAGTTTAGGGTTTGAGGTTTAAGGTTTATGGTTTGAGCTTTAAGGTTCATTTATTAAGGTTTGAGTTTTGAGGTATAGGATTTGCGGTTTAGGGTTTTAGATTTAGGTTTTAAGATTCCAGGCTTGAGGTTTAAGGTTTAGTGTTTGAGTTCGGAGGTTTGAGATTTGAGATTTAAGGTTTGTTTTTGAGGATCGAGGTTTAAGGGTTAAGGTTTAGGATTTGAAGTATAAAGTTTGAGGATTTTTGTTTGGGTTTTAAGGTTTGACTTTTAAGGTTTACAAGTTGGGGTTTGGGCTTTTAGGATTAAGATTTAGGGTTTGGAGTTTGAGATTTCTGAATGAAAGTTTCAAGTTTGATGCTTGAGGTTTTAGTTTAAAGTTCAAAGTTTTAAGTGTTGAGGTTCTTGGTTTGAAGTATTTAGTTTTAGGTTTTAGATTTGAGATTTCAGGTATATAGTTTGAGGTTTGAGGCTTAGGATTTGAGGTTTGAGATTTGAGGTTTAGGGGTTGAGGTTTTAGGTTTAAATTTTGAGTTTGAGGGTTTGAGGTTTGAAGTTTAAGTTTTGGATTTTGGAGTTAGTTTTTAGGGGTTATTGTTGGAGGTGTAGTGCTTAAGGTATAATGATTGTGAATTTATACTCGAAGTGTGAGATTTGATGTTTAGCGTTTTTGGTTTGCTGTGTTAGGATTGAGGTTTAAGTTTTAGGGATTAGAATAACTGTCCGTTAATGGCCACTTGCTACTTACGAAAACGAAATTCTTAAATCTCTTTCTGAAAGATATGGAATCATTATGATGGAATTTAAAATTTCACTTTCAGTAAATTATTTCCCATGATCCTTACTGCGCGTGGTACCAGGCCACATTATCCAATCACAAAGCTAGTTGAGTGTGAAAATAGTTGAAAAAGAGCGCAAACCAAATTAATTTGAAGTGTTTTAAGAGATAATTCTATAGTTTTAATATCTTTATTACTCTGTTCATACTTATTAGTGAGAAATGATATTTTTATAAATCTTATAAATATTTTTATACATATAAATCTTACTTTCTCAAAAGGTGATCTAAATTTTTAAATTTCTGAATTCATGCTTTTTCGAAAAGTCTATCTGAGTTTTTAAAACACAGATTTGGGTTTTTAAGCGTTTGGAAAACAGAAAAACAGATCCAAATTTTCTAAAATCACATCTGAGTTTTTCAAAAACAGATTCAAAAAAACTGAAAAGCATATCTGAGCTACTGAAAAGAGATATGAGTTTTTGAAAAGTGAGTCTTAGTTTTTGAAAAGCAGATCTAAAATTCAAATTCATGAATGTCCACAAAAGTACTGCCATCATTTCATATGCATTAAAATATCTATATTACTCACAACATATCAATAGGATTACAAACACGGTTGTTGAAAATTAAACAGCGACAAAATTCAAGATGTCTAGTGGTTGTTTCTAAACAACTTACCTTTTAAAAAACCTTGTAACATGTATTTCAATTAAGCTAATGCGTAGCCCCAAATAAAAATAGAAACATGTAAAACAAGATACAGTTTAGCAGCAGTTAACACAGCTGATTTTTACATGCGTTTTTCACCTCTCTATCTTGAATATGAGAATTTTGGATCCTTTCGTCATATCTCGACATCTCGACCGGATCCTTTTTAGATAGCTCGACCTCTCGACGAGAAAAAAGAATTTCTGAGGTTCTTTCTAGATATCTCGACCTCTCGACATGAAATTTGGATATCTAAGGGTTTTTTTTGTATATCTAGACCTCTCGACCTGATATTTGAGTTTCCGAGATCCTTTTTAGATATCTCGACCTCTCGACCTGAAATATGAATTTTCAAGATTATTTCTGGATATCTCGACCTCTCCGCCTGAAATTTGTGTTTCTAAGATCCTTACTAGATATCTCAGCCTCTCGACCTGCTATTTGATTTTCTAAGACCTTTTCTAGATATATTTCTAAGCTTTTTCTGGATATCTCGACTTCTGGATCAGAAAAGACAAGGAGTTCCGAAGAGCCATTAAATTCTAACAACATTTATGACAGTTGTATATACATTGGTAAATATTTCTATATATATTGCCTGGCATCAGGGGACATCTTGCTGCGTTTTACATGGCATGCTGGGTTTTCGATACGCAAAGCTTGTGACGTTATGGAGCAGATCAATATTTAAAGAGACTGGGAACTGTATAGTGACCATATTTTGAAACAAAGGAAATAATGTCTAAAACCCAAATGAATTGCCATAACACCCTTCTTTTTGATCTTGATAAAAGTAATTCACATTTATTCAGAATCTATCATTTCGACTGAGCTAGCAAAGGTTAGAGAGAGAATTGAACGATTTGCGAGCCAAGATGAGGCATATATTATGAAAGAAATTCCTATCATAGATTCACTTTCACATAACGAATTTGCAATCATAAACAAGAACTACAAAAATCAAGAGCTACACAGCTAGAGTTAGCTGTAAATAATAATTCTAGCAAAATCTCACGTTCCATTCTTTCCAGTATCTTCCTTGACACATCACCAGTGCTAGGTATAGCAAGCGATATTCTTTTCGAACAATATTTGCTGCTGTTAGTGCACAAATACTGGGTTATATGGATGTACCAATTCAAATTCAACACATCTTACCTTTTCATACCTTACATCTCCATGTCATAATCCAATTCTTCGTTGGTTTCAAAATCTAGCCAAACACTCTCTCTAGAAAATATTTATATCTTTGCAGCTAATACAATGTAAACTTGCAGACAGAATTTGTGTGCGTACTTTCTAGGGGAAAATACCGACAAAGCTTTTTCAATAAATTGTTGTTTATGTTAGTGTTATGAGTCTCTATACGCTGACTCTTTGAAAATCATGCATGATTCCTCTAGCATAAATCAAGATAAATTGAAACAAGATATTGAAATAAACTGAAAAAATAGACTTTGTTCATATTTGAATATTTTGCTAAAAAATCTTTCAGAAATAAAAAGGTTGTTTGAGACCTTGGTGTCCACTTTTAACTCAAAACAATATGAATTAGGGAAAATAATGTTTGCAAGAATATATAACTAGCAAAGTTGCTGTATTGAACACCTCCGAAATAGCAATACTTTTATTTCTATATTATTTATCATCTCTGTTTTAGTCCTCTACTTTTTAAATAATTTTCTAACATTTTTTAATTTTGACATTTTCCTAACAAATGTTTTAGGCGTGGCGGTGGTTTTGCTTATTGGAAGTTCTTTGGCGATAACTGTTTTTTCCCACACAATTACAAACTGGGCTTGTAAGGCTAGAAACAATATCAAGAAAGTAAGACAGATAAATGCACAGTTCCGTGAAGAAAGAAAACAATTGAATCTCGATTGGGTACCTGGTAAGACACCTTCTTCAATTGAACTATGATTTGAGACATTCAAAACGTTAATCAGGTAGAAATGTACCGTCAACCTACTATAACGGCTCTTAAAAAATCACCAAGAAATCATAAACAGAAGAATCTAAAAGAAATACTGTAATCAATAGAAAAAATCTGAAATTGGCTAAACAAACGACAAAACAGAATTTGGAAACATGAAACCCCAAATAATGGACTAAAGCAAGGGTAAAATATTCAAGAATTCATAAGTCCAAGTTTCTGTGATAATTCTAAAAGTCTGTAGTTTTTCTCTGAAAGATTTTCCTAGGAAAACACAACTCGAGGGCAGTTCTAAACTATTAAGTGTTGGCTCTCAGTTTCCTATGAACCAAGAATATTTTTTAATGATTTTAAAGGCGTCTAAACCATGACGTATTTTTTTAAATGTTAAGAATCATTCTATAAAAATTTTCTACCCTTCATCATTTTATGTACTAACTTTAAACCATTTTTATCTAGTGGTGTCAAAGGAGAGATACTTCAAAAATCTTGTGCGAGATGTAACGATATTCAGAAATCTGACAAAAACAATGGATGAAATTCGTGCAGATATAATTTCACTGTTGGATCCTGCCGTTTTAAAAAGCTTGAATAGATCTAGTACTGATATTAAGGTATATTTTCCTCTAAGCACTAACTTTTTGAGATAGTAATATTGTTTTTAAGCAGTTGCTCTAATTAACTTTTTTTTCAATGTGTAATACATAAGAAAATCTTCTTCAAAATACTTGGTAAGAGCCAAAATTACTGAGCGCCTTTTTTTCTTTTTGTAACTGCTTTTATAGGACTATGGTAATTTTTGCGGGTTAAAAAATTCTTATTAAGAATTTTAGACTTTAAAGATGCTTTAGTTGTAAAGCAACTATATTCTGACACTCAAAGAGAAACGTACAAAATTTACCGTGCATGTTTTGAATACCAATGTGCTAATTGAAAAATATCCTGGCAAAATTGCTTTTTTGAAAATGGATGTTTTATTGACAGCAAAATTTCGAGAATTTCAGGTTTTAATTTGTTTGAATAATAGACGGATTGGAATAATAGAGATTCGAAATAGACAGGGTGAAAATAGATTATAGATCAAATATATATAAAATATGTAATTTGCTTTGTGAATAAGTGATATATTTGTAGGAAAACATTGTTCTGCAATATGCTTCTCCAGCGTTTGAGTCCCATGACATTATGAATTCAGTCTATTGTTAGTGAGCAAGTTTTATTCTTCATTTCCTACTCTCAAATACCTAAAAAGATTTCATAATTTTCTTAAGACCAATTTTTCTAAATTGTAATAGCCGCCTGTCTTTTAACTGTTAACGAATGACTTTCTACAGAGGCTTCTTGATACCTGGAATTAACTAATATTTTTCAGGATAGTTTGAAAAAGAATAAATTAAAAAAGAGAAAACTAAACAAATAAAATTACAAAAGTTTTTAAACTATTGTTTTTCAGAATCAAATCAAAGTAGCAAATGAAATAACAGTAGAGCGAATAAAAAAATTCCAGTTGAGTTGGTACCATGTATATCCGATATTTCTATTCAATTTCATTGCATTAATTGGATATTATGCTCATAAACAACATGGTGGCGAGTTTAGGCCCTTAAAGAAATTATTTCAAGGTAATAAAGCTGGAACAGTATCCAATTCCGTCGTAAAACTCGGAAAATTCAAACGCTTTATCAGGAATTCTGGATCGTATTTATTTGCTGGATTTACGTTGGGTAAGCACATGTTTTTATCATTATGTTGAGATCTAAAAATGCAAATGTGATATCGAGGGACGAGAAGATGCACCTTACAATATATTTTCCACGTAATAGTTGTAAGAGTCACTTCTGTAACTTTACTTAAAAAACAATAAACAACCATTAAATGACATTAAACCATTAAATGACATTAAACCATTAAATGGAGTTTCCTTTTCGTGAAAAGAAAATATAATATTAAGAAGTGAACGTCTCTCTTCAAAGTCTGAATTTTATAATACAAGCGCCTTTGCGCCAAATCTGAAAGTTATAGTGTTGAAATATAGTTTTTCTTTAAGGCTATTGTTCCTGGTGTTGACCAAGTTTTAATAAAGTTACATAGAGATTTTGACACCAAATCCTCCGAGAACAGGAAAATGTTTTAGGGAAATACTTCCAAAAAACAGCGAATTCCTTACTTGAATGTACTTTTAGGTGATCAGTGCTCGCAAAGCATCATAGCAATAGAGTCTACATCAATTTTTGTGAAAAAATATGGCTTCCTTAAGAAAGAGGACTAGTTTCTGTGCGAAAATCCTTATCTTTAGAACATGCGTTCCGCTACTTATATCTCATGCCGTTATCGCTGTACCAAATTTTGTATATAAAGTGTTATTATATTACACGTTTTTTTTTATAAGAAACCAAGCACCAGACCTAGTTCCAAAAGGTTCTTAGCTATTGTCTAAATCTGCTTCCAAAAGTTTCTTAGGAAGTCTCTTAGGTTTTCACGAATAAAAATTGCTAAAACGAAGAAAAATCTAGTAGGTTTGTTTATTGATTATTTTTACTAGACGATTTGTACGATGTAAACAAAAAAAATTTTAAGCATGGCGTAAATAGTGCCATATACATTTCTCTAGTTCCAAAAGTTTCTAAATTTTTGTCATGTCTAGTTCTAAGTTTCTTATAAACTGGTTTCTTACAAAAAAAAAAAAAACGTGTAGTGTTCAAAGCCTATTTGTATATTTCTTATTCAATCTTAGTTACATAACTCCTAACCGTTCCCCTCTGCCTGTGGCTAGATTATTCAGAAAGAACCTGGCAAAGAGGGCTAATTTCATATATAAATGGTATTACTTGTTTTTCAGCATTATCGTTTCTAAGTCTTGCATTGGACATCAAAGAGTGTAAAAAAGTCACAAGAGAATCAGAAAATACTCTCCGAGAAGCAAGGAAAGAGAAGGAGAAGTTGCTGGGATTACGAAAAAATTTGAATGATTTCAACAACTATATTATTGGCGTAAGTTGATGTTCAAGAATGGTTTTTTTTAAATAGGCTTTGTAATTAAAGGTACTTAAGCACCCTTAGAAAAAAAATTTGGCCAAGTTTTAAAAATGAATAATTTCTAGCTCAGTCGTTTGATAATAATGAGTTATTCCATCTCTGAAATT
>JANSTP010007128.1:0-15684 GCA_025330745.1 Cladonema radiatum
AGTTAGCAAACCAAACTATGCACACTAATAATACAACCTTAGATGAACAAAATGATACCATAAAAATTATGATGACGCCATCACACTAGGAATGACGTCATCATTTATTTACTATTCTATGCCAAAAATGACGACTTTTTAGGTTTCTGGGGTTGTGCTACAAAAATTGCTGTAAATTCGTATCGAAACATTCTGTAGACCTAAATGTAGGAATATGCATTCCTTATTCTAGTTTCTAAATAAGAAGTCTCACAGAGGTCGGTAAAGCTCTATTTCTACTAAAAAATTGAATTTTTTTGGGGTAAAATTGCTATTTTTGGTAAATATTCCTGCATTAAGTCGAGTGCTGTTTTTCCTTTGGAGCTGACACGCTGGTATCACACACATAGTTTTTCTAAAAATCTGGTGGCTCTGCACGACAAACATATCTGTGTATTGTTTCAATATAAAAAAAAATTGTATCGGCGCATATACTTAGGCTGTGTTTTATTATTATTATAATTATTATTATCATTATTACAAAAATGAAAGAAATTCAACCATTTTATATTATTCTTGTTCATCATCCGTTCGGCGAAATTTTTGGGTAGTTAAGTACTAGGAAGCAATTATTCAAGCAATCTTGAGTTCTTCTCCCGATAAAGTAGCATATTCTCCCAATTTTGAGCAATACAAACGAAAGACATTAGTGGGTCAAGTTAATGTTCAGTTAACGTTATCACAACGTTATTACGACGTGCAAGATGTTCCTACAACGTTACCTCAACATTAATGCTAACGTAAATTACAATTAAACAACCTAAAATGTTTTTATACAGCACTACCATATTCTTATAAATAAGAATCTTTCAACATCATATTCCCAACGGAATAACGACTTTGACATAATCAGTCAGACACAGAACAAATAAAATAATATAAGACGAATCCGATAATGTGCGATTGTTAGTTTCGACTCCTAGTCCTTGAAAAAGCTAAGAACTAGAAAGAGAGACAGAAAATCTGAATCTTGAATACTGTAGCCGTATTTCCTGGAATATTTTTAGATCTCAGAAGGAACATACATGAATCAAATTTTCCTGGTCGTACTATATTGTTATTTATAGAATATTGGAAATATTTTGAGTTCAATTAAATTTATTTTTTTACATCTGTTTTTCACCTTTGAATTTGTTGTTCTTCACCCTTCACTAAAGTTTTCCCTACTGTGAAATTTCTTCTCAATTGGAGAAGAATCAGAGGTCGAAAGGAAGGATTTGCACTTGATAATCTGTTTGGAGGCAAAAAAAATGTTTTCATGGTAAAAACTTAACCCTATCCGGATTCCCCCCGCCCTCTCCCGCTGCTTGTTTTTGTTTAACCATTTTAAACCAAGAAACGTTGGTACCTTGAAACTTATGACAATTTGCAAAAAATAAATAGAAGTATTTTGGTGAAAAGCTTTTTTAGCAACGAGGGATGTCCATTTTGGTCAATGATGAATCATTTTTGGACATTTTGTTTAGTAAAAAGCCACAAAAGAAAAAAAAAATATTTCTTATATTTTTTCAAAAACCCAGAGGATATGTTCAAGTCCTATAAATTTGGTACTGTTTGGTGAAAACCCCTTAAAATGGTTTTTGTCGTTCGGTTCAAATCACCATATAACTGTTTTTCTTGAAAATTCCAGTTTTTGTATCACGTTCCAAAAAATAAAAGATGGGGTCATCAAATTTGAGTGACCCAAATATTTAAATTTTGTAAGTATACTACAGCATAGGTTGGTGTATCATCACATATAGTTTTCTTGGTCAATGATTTTCAAGTTATGGAAATTTTGAAGAGGGTAGGGGGTGGGGAGCGATTGGCAAAATTTCAGTAACCCCAGGCTGGATAGGAGTAAGCAATTATTGGAAGTCGAAGAATGAAAATGCAGTAATTGACATCAAACATAAAGCTCTCTGTCAACACACTTCAAGTACCTTTCACTGTAACGGTGTACGGACATTTAGCCGAAAAACACTAAACCAAAAACATTTTAGCTGAAAAGACACTAGGCTGAAATTTTTATCTAATTATTCAAGAAAAACTGCTTTGAGAGTTTTTGTTGCATTGAGAGTGACAACTAGTTGCTCTAAGAGTACCACTTACTAATTTAATAAAAACCTAGCTAACAATTTAAAACAATAGCTAAGTGACATTGAAAGTCTGTCGGCCAAAGGCTTGTCGGCCTAATGTTCGTTCGGCTAAATGTTGTCGGCCTGGTGTCTTTCAGCCTAATGTCCTCAAACCTACTGCAGTACATAAATCAACATACACATAATTCGGCCGTAATTTGGAAATAAACAATGGGGTTGTTTGGGAGGGAGATGGCTAGAAGAAACCTTACTAACAATCATTTAATCAAAAACTAGCATTTAATTTCAACTTTAATCATTTTACTACTTGCAAAATGATTATACACGTTTCTTTGACGCTAAATACAGTAGTCTACATGGTCTTTCCAGAGTAATTTCAGTCGCTACCATAAAATATATATTCCAACAAAGTCGAGCGATAATGACTCACTAAGCCATATTTTTTGGGGGAGGGGAGTGAAATTGAAGATGGGAAAGAGATAAACAATGTCGATTGCATCTCTTAAGAATTATGCCTTTATATCCACAAGGCCATGTTTTTCTGAAAGTTTTGCATGGGTGGCGCCTTACTTTTTTTTTGGTTGGAGAGACCCTAGAGAACGTGTGGCATGAGATTATTTACAATCATTGGGATCACAGCTCTACTATTCGCAAGCCCTGCGCCCCTATCCCAAACTCCCTACTAAAATAACAAAAGATCCCATTCTTAAATCACTACTGTTTCAGCAGCTACTAAAATCAAAAGGGGAAGGAACAAAATATTTTCCAGGTAAAAAAATATTATTCTCCATCAAATGTCAATTCGGTCTCTTCTACTAAATTCCCTTCTTTATATCCAGTGTAGTTGCCGTTTGGACCCGGGTATTCTTTTCGTATTCGCATGACGGCACAAGATGGTATGACCTTGCGCACACCTTTTCCAAGACGAGTATGCACCCACCAACAAAACTGTCTGTACGCTGCATACCTGAACGAGCTGAAAACAAAGAAAAAATTGAAGAAATAAAACAACAATGCCTCGGCAGTCGCAATACTCACTTAAATCTTATATTTAGTTGAACAAGAAAAGTACTGATTAGATGTATTTTCTTTAGCTTTCAATTCTTTACTTAAATTGAAGTGAAGAGAAACCAACGCCGTGTAAAGATTCCCTTTTAACAATGCAATCGGGTAGATTTCTGGATGATCTATGATGCACTTAAAACCTAGAAGAGAGAAAACAAAACGTCTTAGGTGTTCGTTAAATGTAGTTTTGGATTGATCAAGATAAATTATTACAGTCATACTTTCACTGTTATGTAAATCATTTAATGCTTCCATTTCTTGACAACATAAACACTCATTCAGCGATTGCATAACAGCACAATTTTCGCAAAGACACCAACTATCCAAAGACAATCTAGCACTTTCAGGATCTGGCGGAAGATCCTCAAAAGTCTCATAATTTCTGAAACCGCAAGACATAGACGAAGACAGTTTATTTGGCTCCAACTGAAAGCCAAGAACATTCAAAGACATTTTACTTGTATGAGATTATGTAAAAAGCTAACTCAAAAAAATATTTCTTCAAATTAAAAGATGATTCATGTAGTAATTTTCTCAAACTTCCAGGGGGAAATGTTTAAAATTTGTGATTTCTTCTTATCAAGTCTGTGTTTTTGATATTTACATACGTCACAACGAATAATTAATCATTTTACACATATTAATTATTTTTACCAGACTCCTTTCATTCACACGCAGTTCATATAAATGTTGTTGTTTAATTACCGAAAAAAAAGAGTTTGTGATTTATGGGTTGTAGAAAAAGATTTAATAAGAAAGAAGTAGTAAGTTTTTATTAGTTTTTTATATACTTTCAGATTATGATGGTTAGAAAAATTTGAATATCTAGCGAACATTACCTTTAAGATTGAATTTAAGTTTCAAGAGAAAAACCTTAATTAAAAACAATCTACAATCTACAAATCATAACCTTTTTAAAAGGAAAAGGGCTTCTAACAGGAAGTTGTCCAATACCCTTAAAGTAATGCAGGTACAAAATTGCATAAGAAACTATGGGTTGTTTTTGGTGCAAATCTACTCAATTAAGACAAGACAACTACAGTGATTGGATACCTATTACTGGAAGATATAACTTTTAACCCAGAACTTCTTTGCATAATTTTAAGTCTAAATCTAAATTTATATATAAGTTATCGAGCGACAGGATAACTCTCTTCTCTTAGTAAGAAATTTGTTTTGAAGAACAAAACCATGTAATGTTAATCGAACTTCACGTATCGAATGAAAAGAAAACAGCACTAGCATAACTATGATTTGTTGAGGCAATCAAAGGATTTTGATTTAGTAAGTTTCAGTCTCTGTCACCATCATCTTAGTCTGATTTTCAAACTGTTGTCCCTGAAAAACCTGCCTTATCCCTTTAACAGTTGACAAACAATAGCAGAGTATATACAAGGCAAAAAAATTTACAGCATAGGTGAATAATTGGCCAGTATGTATTCCATGCACTATGTGCCTAAGGCCAATATCTTCAGCCTGAGGTAAGAAGATTTTTAGCTTTAACATACACTGTGACTTTTGTAAAGTGAAACGTATATATTAGTGTATCATAAAGTTTTGTATTCCAGAAAAAACTTTGTTTTTGGTGCGCAGCTTTAGGTTATCAATAACTGTAGCTTCTTTACTCTGGTATAAGTATATCATGGATGCAATGCACACTGTATGCCCAGTTTGATTTTGCTTTGCGAAAATGACTCTTCTAAAAGCATTAAAAAATTTGCCTCAATTTGTATCAGAAAAAAGTTAGAGAATTATTCACAAACATACAAAAAGTTTACAAATTTTTTGTTGCTTTCTGCACAGAGAAAATTGCAAGAATGAAGTTTTTTGTCAGCTTTAAGCTCCCTTTTGGACTATTTTCAGTGTTTAGACCCTACACTGCTGCTATTTAAATGAATTCTGCAGTGGGAAATCATTCCTGTCATATGTTTGTAAAGATATGAAAGAGAAGCATTACAAACACAGCAAGAAACGGAGGTTTTTACCTAACTGTTAGTTTATGTGTATATACGATTTTCAGCATCATCAGTGAGCATGCGTATGTTTTGATTTGTGCAGTTTATTGGCAGGCAAAAAAATGCAGACTTGCAATGGGAAAAATGAGAAAAACATCAAAATAATCTGCTGCGGTCCAATGCATATTCTGAACTTCACATATTTTGTATTTTTTGAAGAATGCACAGAACATTCTTTGACATAATTTTTTTCCTCCCTGTAAGGCCTCCATAAAATTTCCCCACAGGCAGATGTTATCATTTTTCGCCTGTTTGAATCCACATGTTCTTGCTTGCCAGTTCCTCTGATCAAAACAAATGACATCATGGCAAAATCCTCTATTTACCCAACCTTGGCACACAATACCTGCCTTTCTAGGATGGGGAACACAAAGAGCAAAGTTTATAAGAACAATGCAGCCACTTACTTTTATCATTTCCATTGAAAGGTTTTCACTGATTTCATCGTCAACAACATCTTCTTGAAGACTAGTCGTGCGTATTCCACGTTTTTTCAGCTTGGAGACTTGGTCTTTTATTAAGCTTATTAGAGGAGAAACAACAATGACTTTGTGATACATTAGATCAAAAAATTCGTTTACACTTGTGACATCCATCGACTCCTTACTTTCTTTAGCGTGAATGTAAAAAGGTAATGACTGAAAAAACATTGATTTGCCAGAGCCTGTTGATTGGCAAACGAAGCAGTCTTTTCCACTCGCAAGATCATCAATGCAACTACGTTGGTAATCTCATTCCTTATTTTCAACAGTTTGCAAATAATATCATGAACTTCGTCAGCAGCCATATGGAAATTTCACTTGTTTGAATTTCTATCTGGACTCTGAATGAGATGTTATTTCTTGTAATAAACTTGTCTTCTCTAACTCGACAACTTTTTATGACATCTGTGACAACAATGAAAACTTGATTTGATTTCTCATCTTCAAAGTGATTTCTGATTTATTTGCTCTGCCTCTTGATCTGTTCATTTCATGATTTCATATTTTCAAACTAATTTGAGAAACCCCGGGAAGTTCGAAAAAAATTTTTTGCAATAAAATACCCCCGCTTGAAATTAAAACTTTTTCATCTGAACAATGATTACGCTTTTAAGATCACAGAAATACCGCCTCATAAAATATTGTCAGGTAAATGCTACGCGCTCGCCTAAAAAGAACGTTGTGTTTTGCAAAGTCCACTAGTCCATTCTCCAGAACGGTACTTTACGGCCAATTTAAGATGCTTTTGGACAGCGGTTTTCCTATTCCCGGCTTTTCAAGAATGGACTAGATCTAGTCTATGTGACAGTCACTTTTTTGGCTCCGTAATGATTCGGCGAGGTCTGTCAAAAAAGTCTGGTGTACCTAGGGATATTTTTCAGACTTGTTAATAATGAAAATGGGCCGCAGGCTTCTTGTCTTTTCTTCCTATTTTCAAAAAATTGTACCTCTCCAACTATCATCCTCTTGCATTGGATCATCAGCTGGATACCAAAAAAAGCATACCTCCGGGCTATGGGTAAGAGAGGTTAGTTATCCTTGATTGCTGAATAATATTTTTTTTATATTTAAAAATATGATGATTTAACCAATGCTTGGTCAAATTTTTATATTCTCTGTCAAATCCTTACAAAATGACATGAGATGTGCTTTGCAAGAAAGAATAAGAGCAAATGACGAGTTCTGGATTGTAAGAGGTCTCTTTAGTAACTTTTGGGGTGAGTCACAAAGGGAGACAACTTCGTGCCCAAAACTGAACACAATAGAATTAATTAGCCATCAAATTTCAGCACTATGAAAAAACAATAGAAGTGTGAAAACGGGGGTCATGCTAAAATTTTTATTTAATTAGGGTTAGGGTTAGGTTTAAGGTTAGGACCAACCAAATCTTTGCATGGTCAAACACAATAGAGTTGTGAAACCGGGGGTTGGTGGTTTAATGAATTTTAGGAGGTAAACTTAATAATTAATAACCTGGTTATTCAGCTATCAAAAACCCAGAGGTGTAATTCTGTTCTCTTCACTTATGGAGTTCTCAAATTTCGAATTAACTAAGAATTGGTTAGTCAGATTAGACAAAAGATTTGACTCGTGGAAAATTTTTGACAATTACGAACCAGCTGCCACATTTACTTTTGAGATTCCTTGTTACAATTGTAACACTTGTGACGCATCTTATGAATTCATCACTGCCTGAGACTATTTTCCGATGGATATAACGGAAAAGCTTTTCCTTTGGAATTATTGCAAATTGTAAAGGAGAAAAAAACAGCAAAAGCAGGCAGTGTGAGAAAAGCAGCATTCAATAACACCTTTGGAATCATTTGTAATACTTGGCACAAAAGTAAGTTGAAAAAATATATTTGTAGTTGCATCATACCAGTTCCATCAATTCCAGAAACAGAAATCAAAGTTAACCCAGAAATGTAGCAAAATTTTTTAAATTACACTGATGTATTTTTTGAGAAGAATCTTGTTCTTTTAAAGACAAAATACTGCTTACAATCTCAATATTACAGATTCTCAGACAATTTATAAGCCAAGAGGAGGTGGAGGATCCATTTAAAAATATGTCAATATTCGGTACAGAAGAAGAATATTATATTTTATATTTTAGCAGCTGTGTTTTCTTATTACTCTTATTGTAGTTACAAACAAGTGGAAACAGATAAAACAAACTATGATAAATATTTTTATTTACTTCATCCCCTCAATTTTTATCTACACTTTCTACTTCAATCATGTCAAATAACGCCTTACTAGGATCTTTTTTAGTTCCTCATTTAATGCAGGACTGAAATATCAAATTTTGGCACAGTTGGAAAAGTTTACTGAACAGCATTTTATGCTATTTTCTTATGAGTAACTATATGAACGACACATTTCTGGGTGTTGCCGGACTGAATACCTTAGGCAAAACTTTTTTCAGCTTGATATCTTTTAGTGTCAGCTGGTCACATCTGAGAGCAATTGTAGAAATGGCTCTTATGTATTCCTGTGAGATGTAACATGTTGGAAGCAATTTTCTGCTGTAACTGCTTAATTGGGTAGAAAATATGCAAAAAAATGTTTGGTGGTAAAAAATTTGACCAAATTTAGTTTTGTGACATCATTTTTAGCCCCCCGGCCTGACACAAAAATTTTTCTTCAAAATGAAATTTTTAATATACCAATCGAAAGATCTCCATGAGTGGAATAAGAAAAATGTAAAAACTTATATTCAAAACCTTTTAGTTTCTCTGATATTTAACCATAAAGAGCGTATAAAATGCAGACCATGAATTTACTGACCAGTCAAAAATGTCTATATATCCATTGAAATACACGCTATTACCTCGCAATTTCTCATATTAGCGAGCTTTAATAAGAACTATTTGACAAGATTTAGTCAGGAAAGTAATATGAGCAACTTCAGATATATCAAAAACTAGTCAGTTTTAGGAAAAACGTTTGAGCTCTTAATATTCATTGTTTGAGCTTTTGAGCTTTTCACGTTTGAGCTCTTAATATTCATTAATATTTCTGAGCTCTTAATTTTTTTACGCTCTTGTTATTTTGACGTCTGTCTTCAACAGTTTCGAAAGCGAAAAAGCATTGTCTTGAGATCAAATAAAGGTTCCCTTCCCCCCGATAGCAATGTTGACGTTATTATTGCATCCAGAAGAACATTGATAATGGGGGGGAGGGGGCATGATTTCCAAGTTTACACTATATTCTTATTTGTGCCACTATTTTTGTCACAGATTGTAGAAATGACGCATAGACATGGTAGCGTCAGCATCGTTTCAGAGCGTAACTTTAGCTATCTGAATATTTCATTTCTTTACTTTGTGTGAAAGAACAGATTTTTCAAATTTTGTGCTATTTCACAATCTTTAATATTCAACATGACTAAAAAGCATCACAACTATCAAAGATCTTAAAGCTTATCTTGATTCTAAAATGGAGTGTTTGGCGAAAAGTGACAGTATTGATGAATTCAAAAAACTGATCAAGGCTCAATCTGATCTCATTGTAAGTCTGGAAAAAAAAGTGACAGATCAGGCGTCGAGGATTGAAGATCTGGAAAAGAGAGAGAAAGATCAAGAGAGTTCCATACAGAAGTTGGAAAGTGACTTAACTGTGTCAAAATCTGTAAGTTCTGCTTTATCTGATTATTTGGATGACATCAAGCAGTATGGTAAGCGTTCGTGGCTAAGAATACTAGGCGTGGATCAGTAACAAAACGAAACATCTGAAAAATGTTTAAAGAATGTTGATAATATCTTTAATGACAATATGAATACTGACATACTTGAATGGAGCATCGATAGAGCTCACCAAATTGGGAAAGTTGTTCCTGGTAAATCTCGCCCAATCATAGTGAAATTTACTCACTGGAGGTATAGAACGCTAGTGTATTGGAAACGTAAAGATTGTCCTTACTCTATAAGATTAGATCTGACGAAAAATCGGTTAGGTGTTTTAAAGAAAGCGATGGAAAAATCAGAAGGTATGGATCATGTAACTTACGTCTTTGTAGATATTAACTGCAACCTCTGTGCTAAGCTTTCGGATGGTACTCTCAAGTTTTTTAAGAATGTAGTGAATTCAACGATGTATAAGGGATTCATAGTATGTTAATTTGTTATTTTCTTGTCACTACATTCCTTCATTGTTTTTGGTTTATTCGTGTTATGGTAGCCATATTGGATTGTGTTACGTTTTTAAAGTAATTTTTTCTCTTATACGTTCTCTTATGTAAGAGTTTTTTTTACATATTTTCAGTTTTTTGCTCGTTTTTTGAAAGTTTTTTAATTACTTTTGATTTCTTAATTTCCCCAAAGTGAGATGAGCACATTCAATTTTACTTTGCATATAATAACTAAGATATGACTTTCATTGTTTTTTTTAATAATTAATTTCACTAATATAATCGTAATGACTATTTGCTACGCTTGAAGCTACACTTTGAAAAGTAATGTCTAACGTTTCAATGGTTTCTTGTTGCTATGGCAACTGTTTACTAAAAACTATGTTCATAGTTTTTCTGTGTTTTTGTGTTTTATTTGTCTGTTGTTGCGCATGTACTAAGAGAGGGTCCCTTTCCTTTGCTGTTCACTCAAGACATGTTGTCAAGGAGAACCTTTATTATCTTATGATAAGTTTGCCAATATGGCGTGCAGTTATTGGTTTATTTTACTACTGCTCTGTAAAAATAAGAAGCTACCGGCCTTTTCCATTTACGTCATCCGATAGGAAGAGTCATTTTTCTTTTCTTTAGTTTTTTTTTACTGTTACTACTTTGTCACGGCAATGTCGAAGTTAATCCAGGACCACAACCAGTCAGAAATAGACTTCTCAAAATATGTCATTGGAATTTGAACAGTCTTGTGTCTCATAACTTTGTTAAGATAGCTCCATTAAAGGCTTATAATAGCTTTCATAAATATGATTTCATTTGTTTGTCTGAAACATATTTAGAATCAAGTTTTAGTTCTGACGATAGCAATGTTAAGATCAAAGGCTATTGTCTTTGGAGGGTGGATCACCCAACAAATAGCAGAAGAGGCGGAGTTTGTATCTACTATTAGGCGTGCTTTCCAGTCCATATGATAAATATATTTCTTCTCTGAATGAATGCCTGACTGTTGAAATGCTGTTTACCCCAACAAATGGATGCTATCACAGCATTAACAAAAAATATTAATGATGTTATTTTGCAGAAACAGTCTTCGTTTTTTGACAACTTATCAAAACCAGTTAACGATAAAAATCTGCACCCCAAAAAGTATTGGTCTCTTTTGAAAACCTTTTATAATGGCCGAAAAATTCCTTTGATCCCCCCAATATTAGTCCGAGAAAAGTTTATCTCAAAGTTTAGAGAAAAAGCCAACTATTTTAATGAATTTTTTAGTAAGCAATGTACAACTATTGAAAATGGGTCGCAACTTTCTTCTCAAGTCTTTATTACTTCTGAAATTCTAGAAGATGTAAGTATGGATGAAAGTGAGATTCTCGACATTATTACATCTTTGGATTCAAATAAAGCTCATGGTCATGATAATATTTCTGTGCGAATGATAAAAACGTGTGACCAATCTATTGTTTATCCTTAAAAATTAATATTTCAAAATTCCGCTGATACTGCGTGTTTTCCGTCTTTATGAAAATGGGCTAACGTTATACCGGTCCATAAAAAAAATGAAAAGCATATTCGCAATAATTAAAGAGCACTATCACTTCTTCCAATTTTTGGTAAAATTTTCGAAAAAATTATTTTAAATAATGTTATTCATATGTAACTCATTCACATTCACTTTTGAATAATAACCAATCTGGTTTCAGGAAAACTGATTCTTGTGTCAACCAACTCATTGCAATCACTCATTAAATTTTTATATCTTTTGATTGTTCTCCTTCTCTTGAGGTTCATGGTGCGTTCTTGGATCTTTCTAAGGTGTTCAATAAAGTCTGGCAGGAAGGTTTTCAAGCTAAAATCCTTAGGTATTAGGGGAAAGTTACTAGATTTTCTGAAAAGTTATCTTTCAGAGAGAAAACAACATGTGGTTTTAAATGGACAAAATTCAGAATGGCGTCCAATACTGGCTTGAGTTCCGCAGGAGCCTATTTTGGGTCCCTTGTTGTTCTTAATCTATATAAACGATCTCCCTGATGGACTTTCTTCATTAGCAAAACTATATTGCAGATGACACATCCCTTTTCTCAGTTGTTCTGGACCCTATAAAAACAGCAGAGACTTTAAATAATGATCTTTTATACATTTCTGATTGGGTTCATCAATGGAGAATGCTCTTCATCCCAGACCCTTATAAACCTGTACCAGAAATAATATTTTCCAGAAAAACGTCTGAGACTCCACAGCCTGATATTATTTATAACAATACTGAACTTGCTCGTCAGGATTCACAAAAACGTTTAGGTTTATGTCTAGATTACAAATTAAAATTCAAAGCTCCCGTAGATTCTAAATCAAGACTAAACTACTCAGGAGTTGCTAAGTTAAAGAGTTAGCGAGAACATTTCCCTTGAAAATCCTTATTGACTATTTACAAAGCTTTCATTGGGCCCCATTTGGATTACACTGATGTTATTTATGATTTATGATACCAGATAAAGGATCCTTTGCTAACAAGATTGAACAGTTGCAATATAAGGCTTGTCTTGCGACTACTGGTGCAATTCAAGGCATATCTAAAGAATCCCTTTTTAATGAGCTAGGTCTCGAAAGTTTGAAAAATCATAGATGGTGTCGACTGCTTCTTAATCTTTACAAAATCAAATTTCGAAACTGCCGAATTATTTATATACTCAGCTTCCGAATTCCATAACTTCCGTAAATACTTATGCCACCCGTAATGGAAATGTCAGAAAAATTACTTGTAGAACTGATGTTTTTAAAAACACTTTTTTTCCGAGGACTTTAAATGATTGGAACAACATCGACTCTTCTATTCTCAATTCTGAATCTATCGGCACCTTTAAACAAAAACTACTTTCTTTCATTAGACCTGTTCTGAGATCTGTTTTTAACACTCATGACCCTGAAAGATTAAAATATCTGACAAGATTGCGCCTCTGTTTTAGTCATCTCAATGAACATAAGTTTAAGCACAATTTTCAAGACACTTTTAACCCTCTGTGGGTTTGTAGTTTGGAAGTTGAAAACAATGAACATTTCTTTCTGCGTTGCCTTTGCTTTAGTCAGATGCTTGAAGTTCTCTTCGGCAAAATATTCTGCGTTTTCCCAAGATTTAATGAAATGACCAATCTATCTACAGTTGACCTCTGACAATATGGCAGCAATTGCATATCTGAAGATGGTAATCAAAAAATTATATTGGCAACAATTGACTATTTCAAAAAAACTGGCCGATTTAGCAGTCTGTTGATTACATGATTATACTCACTCCCTCTAAGTACTTGCGCACCCCCTTTATTTTTACGTTTTTCTTTTTTTCTTTATTGTTAGATTTATCCTAACTCCCTTCTTTGTTATGAGAAAGCTGGGAGTATAGTTTCTTGTGTGTTGTCCTTCCAACCATATTTTATTATCTTTCTAAACCTTTTCTATCTTTCTAAAAAAAATCAATGTTAACGGTGTCAAAGTCCTACTTACCTATAATTCCAAGTATGCTCCGGCCCTCTAGAAACGAAAATATTGGAGAAATTTCCAAAACCCGAATGGCCAAATAACTTGATTTATGGTTAATATATCCACATTAATATATATCAATTTATTAAAGATTTTTTACCTATTCAAGATTTTTAGCGATGTGAGCAAAGATCGGCAAAATCTCCAGTGCCAAAAAAGCAACTTGGAATTTTTGTTAGTTCAAAATTACTGCGGCAGAACTTTCGGTGGCAAAACTTCCAGTGGCAAACTTACTGAGCACCAATGCTTTAGTGACAATTGGGCAAAGGAAATGGGGAGGCTTTTTCCCGTAAATAAATTTTATACTTTTTGAGGCGATCTCATCTAGAGCTGCAAAGCATATTGGTATCCACACCCTCTAACAATGCTTAATATATGGAAATATGAGCCACAGTTTGACCTCTCCCTATATGAATTTAGGTCACTACTTTCCAGTTAAGTTAGATTTGTCCTTTAACATCATTATCAGCAACGTCACCGATGAAAAAAGGGGAAAAAAATAATAGTCTTGGCATCATGACATTCTTCTTTTCATTTTTACCCTTCAAAGGCCTTCTGAAATCAGAACGTACAATTATTAATACTTGCACTCAATTTAACGAATTTCCCAATGAGAAAATAGTCAACCCAGTTTCAAAGTCCTGGATTACACGGTGTTTAGAAACATATAACTACATGAATATAATAAGAATAAAAATGTCTGTAAAAGCATTGTTAAAAGCTATTCCACATTCTCTCTAGCAGCAATGTTTTATTAAGCATAGTAATGCCTTGAAATACAATTAAAATCGCTGATCTGTGCGACATCTGGGGACTAAGTCCTATTTTTGAAAACCACTCGAAAAATTTGTGATAGTGCAAAGTTTCTAATCAATTGCTTGAGTTTTTTCGGCTGCAAGTATCTTTCACCAAAGAACCAAATTTTTTATATGCAAAAATATTTACATTGGCCCTAAGTTTTGGCCTGCAGGATGAGAGAAAAAAGATTTGACTAACCAGCAACAATGACAGGAACGAGATCTAGAATATTAACATTAATTTGAGTGATAAAGAATGTCTTTCATGTAGGAATTCCCTTTATTATTCAAACCAGAGAGGTCAAAATGTGGAAAAAGTTATCTAGGAAATTGGGTAGATAGGCTATCGCCAGCCTTTTGAAACATCGATATATAGGGCATGCCTATAGAGCTTAGGGAACATTATTACGAATAGATAGTTTTCTTCCCATAGCTCTTACTGATAACAATAACTTATTTTTAAACCAAGATCATGCCCTTGAATACCTTATCGTTGTCATAGCAACAATATTCACGATCTTTAGTAAACTTATTTTTCCTAGTTCCAAATTACCCCTGAAAACCTCGGAAGTTGGTTTTTCAGAATAATTCCATCACTTTTACATATATGCAAATACCAATGTGTACACAAATCGTTCAACTAATAGCGCGCAAAGTTGTATTACTATCGCTATTATTGTCCTGATTTTGATAAGGAGCACATCAGTGTCAAGATGGCAACAAAGGATCTTTTTGAAAAATTCATATGATCACAAATGTCGCCAAAACAACAACCAGTTTCAGCATTCAAAGCTGATTTTGATAGGGTGATGGAATTATTTACATTCGAAAAAAATGATGTTACTCAATCTAAAATGTTGAACATGCAGTCGACTCTCCGAAAGTCAAACCTTCACAGGACCTTCAATAATGTTCGACCTACTGAGATGTTCGAGTTTTCGAGTGTTTCTGAAAGGGGTTTTGTGGTTCAAATGACTGAAAAAAAGTTTGACCTACCGAATAGTTCCAGTTTTCGAGTGTTAGAGTCATCGAAAGCTAAGGTGTATTCAACACAAATGAGACTGTCGTCTATAAATTTTTTTTACCACATTTAACTGTGTTTGAATGTATTGGTATGGCCCCACGGGTATTAGATCGTAATTCTAGGATCTAATACCGGTTATCTACGGCATTCTATATTTACATGCTCCGTAAAATTTAGGCACAAGCTCATTCTCTAGATCTTCTTGAAGAAACGGAAAGTGAGGAAGTTGAAGGTCAATTTTTTTATGATTTGAATGCCCTTGTCAACAAAGAATGTAAATAAGAAAGGCGTAATCCAGGGCGAGTATGCCCACATTTTCTCATTTCTATGCAGGACATTGTATATATGCTGGCAAGACAGTTCGTTATAAAGTGCAGAGAAATTGTATTGGGGCACCGGTTATTTCTCACATTGGTACAGAAGCGAATAGGAAGAGTTACCATTCAATCCCTAATACTGCTCACATAACTGCCCCATATCAAATTTGACAGATGTAGACAATGCGAGCTGTGAAACCTTTTGATCCATTT
>JANSTP010007239.1:0-15679 GCA_025330745.1 Cladonema radiatum
TAAGGGCCGAGGGGCCGAGGGCCGAGGGCCGAGATGAAGGGCCGAGGGCCGAGGGCCGAGAAAAACAAATACCGGAATAGAAAAAAGTTTTGTTATAAAAATAAATCACAGAAATAATAAGAAATATGATAACACGGATTAAAGAATGAATGAAGAGTTCCAAGAAAAATTTGTAAAACACGTTTAATTCAAAGAAGAAGAAAAATGAATGTTTTCTTTTGTCAGACATTTTAGAAAAATATTATGAAGTTTTGCGTTGCAAAAAGATGTTTTTCCACAAAACCGAAGCAAACTGACAAGAAATAAACCTTGTAAAAGTCATGATATTCCAGCCGATTCGGTTTTTAAGCTTATTAACGAAAACAACAGACAAAAAATAAACATTTTTCCACAAAACCGAAGCAAACTAACAAGAAATAAACGTTATAAAAGTCATTATAATACAGTTGCAACGGTTCTTAAGCTTATTAACGAAGCAAACAGACAAGAAATAAACCTTGATAACCCAGCCATTTCGATTCTTAAGCTTATTAACGAAGCAAATGGACAAACGTTGATAATCCAGCCATTTCAGTTTTTAAGCTTATTAACGAAGCAAGCAGACAAGAAATAAACGTTGATAACCCGGCTGTTTCAGTTTTTTAGCTCATAAACAAAGCAAACAGAAGAGAAATAGACGTTGTTAACCCAACCGCCTCGGCTTTTAAGCTCAAGAACGAAGCAAACAGACAAGAAAGAAACGTCATAACAGTCATAATAACCCAGCCGTTTCGGTTTTGAAGCTTATGAACAAAGCAAACAGAAGAGAAAGAAATGTTATAACAGTCATAATAACCCAGCCGTTTCAGTTTTCAAGCTGACGAACAAAGGATACAGACAAAAAATTGGCATAGATATTTAAACAAATTTTTAAAAACCTTTGTTCTAAAAAAAAATTGTTATTTTAATGCAGAAGGTAACCATAAATTATTTGCTTGTCTAGACATTGGTAAGGTGAGTTATATGATAGACTAGATCTAGTCGTTCTTACAAATTTTATTCTAGAGACAAAGTATTTCCCGTACATACCGGTCGGGAAGAACGACTAGTGGAACTTGGCTGAAAGGAAAAATCAATTTACTGGTGGCAACCTTTTCGATCACGCAGGGGGGTCATGTCTTAAAAAACACCCATGGAAATGTAAACATTTTTTGGAAAAAAATTCTTTCAAACAGAAAAAAAAATATTATCCATGTTTTTTTTGTTAATAAAATATGTAGCTAGCTAGCTTAATATATATTTTTTCCTTTGTAGAGAGTGGCAGTTTGCTTTAGTTCCTTAATGTTTTTGTGTTTTCATATTGGTAGCTTGTACAAACATATAGTATGAAGGAGCTTCACCTCCAAAATCAGGATTGTAAAGTTATTTATATAGGAGTTTTAAGTTGTAATAAAAGTTATGCAGTTTTGCATTTCACACTCTCCTTTCCTTGATCTCATCTCTCAACGCAATACTCAACCCACTCCTCCCTCCCTTCCCCTCTCCCAGCAGCCAACCAGAGCCCATCATTGCTTTCTGTCAGAGCTTTTTTTTGGGCCAGAAAAATATTTTCCTCATTTTTATCCAACAGAATAAGTATTATAAAGGAATAGCTGCCATATCTACAAAACGATTTTAAAATGACGATTAGCCTAAAATGTATTTAATATTACTAAATTTATTATATTATATATAATACATTATTGATTTATAGCTTAGTGGCAATCCTTTTTATGACATAGGGCCTACTGTAGTAAAAGAGAATACTGCACATTTTTGCTTTCCCATAAATACTTTCTTCCCATAGTCAGTATAAACTGACACTCATTGCTTTTGAATTATTTTATAGTCTGAGGTTCCTACAGTTTTGATATGAATTGAAATATTTCACCAAGTTTTTGTGCTCAGTGACATTTTACCTCTGCACACAGCTTTGGGAAATAATAAAGTATGTCGAATTTTTCCTGAAATAAGAACATTGAACAATAAAGCTATATGCGCAGCACAGAAATATGTTTTAGTCTGGGAAAGTTAGTTTCAGCATAAATAGATGGTGTCGTTATATCTAGTTTCTTGATCATAATGTTGTCATCTATAAAGTGAATTCTGGTACCCTACAAAGGAAAGACTTTCAAGGAAAAATCTGAAATACAAAACAAAATCTTTCTATTTTGCTACAGCCTTACAAGAATTTAAAATGCTGCACTGCATGATAACAAACTTTGATCACAAAGCATATGTATAAAGGGTCCAACAATTCATTTTAAAAGAAATAATATCGATGGAGCCAGTTTATCACTAATCAGCTAATTATTGGCATTTTTAGTCTATTTTTTTATAGTGACATAAATGAAAAATGAAATGCCATTTTTCTGAGTATGAGGGCGTACACACATTAGAAATTTTGGTGTACTTTACGCATTCACGTACATTTGTTTATACCATGATATACCATTTGTATGCTTCCTTAGTAAAAAAATCATTTTGGATTAAACAGCGGAAAAAATGTTTTCATTTTCATTTCTAACCAAAGGTCTTGGTAAAAATAAAATATCAGTTAACCAAAAAGTTTACTGAATGCTTGTGAAAGCAAATAAATCAAAGAGACATAATATACAGTATATATAAATGAGATGGGAAAAGTGGAATTCTACTAACATATTTGTAAAGTATATACCCATTTATCTTTATTTATTGTGACCAGATTCCTTTTATGGCAGTATCCACTTCAGTGCAAACAGAATAATACAAGGAAATTATTATGAAATGTGAATTTTTGACAGAGAATTTTAAGTAATATTTTAACAGGCTGCAGGAAAACAATTTTGCTTAAAAATTACATGGATAAGAAATGCTGCTTCAAAAATTAATACCATTTCTTTCTGAAATTCAATTCAATGACCTGTCATTATAGTCATCTAATTTAGTATTTGTATGTTAGGACCTTATTTTAAGTAATAAATAAACTGATGATAAGAAATTTTAACAATTTTTGCAAATACAGTACAGTATTCATATATTTTGGCAGGAATTGAGAACCCAAAAAAATTTTTCTAAAATATAGTCTATTAAATAGAATATTCTGTTTGATTGCTATGTATAAATAGTGGAATAACTGAAAATTGAATTTGACGATGATACTTCAATTAATGAATAATCAGTGAATTAATTTCACAAAAATGTTTTAGTCAGATAATGTATATTTTAAGTGTCATTAGTGAGAGTGCTTGCTGAAACTGAAACTATTGAACAATATTTTTGTATGCAATCTCATCAATTCAAAAGAAGGACCTTTAGCAATTGTTGACTACTTATTACTTTTAATATTTTTAAGTGACAAGATTCTTCATTGTCTTATTCATGATATTTTTGAGGACAAACGCAAACAGAGATTCTCATATTCAGTTTGCAGGAGAGCATCGCAAGTCTCTAGAGAGTGGTGTATGCCAACGTCAAACCCCTATAATTAAATTTATCGAAATAAATAAGCTTCAAAGGAGTATAAATATAAATTCCAAAAGTGGGCACCACCAATCCATCAAAATGGGAGAGTGCATAACATTCCTTTTCCAAATATTTCTTGAAAAATTTTGTCAAGAAAGCAAAACGAAACGCGCCCGCACACGCATAGCTACAATTAGACGTGAGAAAAATGGCACGTGCAAAAAAATGAAAAAACTACTTATTTTGTTATTGATTCACAGGGTTTGTTATACATTAATATACGTCATTAAATTTTTAATCATTTGCTTCTTGCATAACATACTAGTGTCTTTTCATCGTTTTGAAATGTTTTCTTCTGTTATCGCTCTCTCTTTTAAAGGGATTCCGAGGTGAAAATATAATTTGGGTTCATATAAAAGAGGAGAAAAAATGATGAACGCCAGTTTTTGTTTCATCTCAATCCGACTTTTGGTTCATGAGATATTTGAGATTAAAGATTTGTCACTTAGGGAATTTCCCTACATAGTTTAAGAATTTGTGATGTCATCTAGTGTATAGAAAAATTGCCCCAGTGGAACTTGGCAAATCAATGAACTTTTTTCAAGCTAAATCCCTGCACTACCGCTACTTATTTGGTGCGGCGGCTTTTCTGTGATCTTCTACGCGAATCTTTTGATAAACTTGAGTGATCAGGGGGTTACATTTTAAAAAATTATTTATTTTCATGTGAGCACATTTCATTTCAAAGATAGCTAGGGAGCTAGCAGCAGTCATAAAGGATTCACAAGAAAAAATTTTTCATTCAGTGTCAAAAGAAAGTTGAAATATCTGGTGAAGGCAAAGGCTAAGCTATGGATGAGCTGTTATAGGAAGTAATGTGTGAATGTTGCAAAGAGTTTATATAAAGCTGCAGTTTTAAAAGTAGGTATTGACTTTGAAAATTGTAATCAAATATATGCATAGTCTAAGAAAGCTTTTAAGTGAGAAAAAACCATAATGAGCAATTTTTTTTCTGTAGCTATTGAGTTGAGTTTAGCTTCTACTGTACTGCCCTGTTTATTCTTCATAGGAGATTTTTTTAGCCAGCACCTAGGTAGCTAGCTTTGCAAATAAAAATGAAGGAGAAACAAGCAATGCCATCCATCTTCTCCAGAGCTAGGCATTAGGATGTGGTTGCAGTTGAACTTGCATTTGGTGTACATATTTATGAGAATAGGTAGCTTAAATTTTGTTATCCTCAATCGAGCGATATATTTTCTACTTAACTGCACGTGCATGACGTTAGTGAGCATTTTGATAGGGAAAACCTCTTTAAGGCATTTAAAACAATTAAGTTTCGAGAAATTGTAAACAGAAAAGTGAAAGTTTGTGTTGAGGTATTGATTTAAACAGTGCAAAATTTTGTCAAGGATGTTGATTCTAGTATAATTCTAATTGCAGTCAATCCTAGTCAATTTGAGTCAATTACTCATCTTACCATAATTTTTTTTCCCGTGTGGTTGCATAAAAATCTTTTGAAAGGAGAGATGACAAATATCATAATAAAGAATACATACTGTAAGAATAACTTATGGGTTTTTATTTTTATTTTTTTTTACAAGATAAACGAAATTTTTCGTTTAACTTAACATTTTTGTTAAAGGTAAAAAACGATCTTTCCTTTTCAAAAGACGAAACCAACTAAGAAAAAAACTGACTGTGAAGAGGCCGACTTCTAGGCTGAGTTTTGATGTCGAGGCCGACCTCAAGGCAGAGGCCGAGAAAAGTAAATGGCCGTGAATTTATTCACCTGTTTATATAAATGCGTCATTTATGAAGAAAGTGGGCGATGAATAAAATGATATAAGCGGAATAAAAAAAGCAATAGAAGCCGGCAGATGAACGTGAAAAAAATCTCACCCGGCCGGTGTCATATAAATGGGATATAAATTATGACAAATTTTTAAAGTCAAAAGAATTCTTCTGTACATTTTTTAAATGAAAGAAATGATTTCATGAGAAAAAAAATGAATGACATGACTTGTGAATGTTTTGATAACAATTTTAAATACAGTATCCTTTTAATTCAAGCCAGTTGTTTTTTTTTATGCAAATTTTTTTCTTTGAGTTATGTTTTTTTCTGAGAAGATTTTTACGAAGAAAAATTAATTTTGAATATTATTAAAAAGCTGTTATATATTTATTTTAACTGGTGAATTTTGACGAAGGAAAATATGATGAAGTTCAACATTTTCTATCGTTCCATGAAAAATAAAAATATTTCTGTATTAGTAAATAAACTCATATAAGTATAATAATAATCAACTTCGTAATAACCCTATCTGGACCAGGGGGGGCGGTCCTGTCCTGGAAAGTCAAAAAAAGCCAGGTCCTGAAAGGGTTAAAAGAGCGAGCGAGCGAGCGATAACAGAAGAAAACATTCCAAAACAATGAAAAGACACTAGTATGTTAAGCAAGTAGCAAATGAATTAATTTAAAAATTTGATGACATATATTAATGTATAACAAACACTGTGAATCAATGACAAAATAAGTAGTTTTTTCATTTTTTTGCGCCTGCGATTTTTCACACGTCTAATTGTAGCTATGCGTGTGCGGGCGCGTTAGAGTGCAATCGCATGCCATTCACGTCGTTCTTTTTGTTGTAGAGTTAATTACTTATAAAGTTATAAAAGATTACTTTAAAAGTTTTCGAAAAAATCAAATGATTATTTCTTCACAAACCATGCACATTCTTGTAGGAAATATCCACATTTAAAGGTACATTCCTACAGAAAAGCATATTTGCTCATTGGATAAAAGTTCGAATTTCAAGCCTACTCTGATCCTTACTTCAAAACATGTAACTCTTTTGATTTATGGAATTAAATTTTTTGCGGGAATGTGCCTTTAATAATCACATTAAATTTTTGCTGGGAATGATAATTTGACCCTACTAACTTAAACCTGAGTTTTCGGATTCTTCTATTCCAATCCAAGCTTCCATTAAAAAAAGCAGTACAGTTAGCTCTCTTTAATTTAAATCTCTATTATTCAAGTCTTTCTGTTATTCGAACAAACTACACTCTCCCTTGAAGCCAGAACATTAGAGATTCACCATTCTCTAATTCGCACTCATTCTAAAATCCTTACCAAATCACCATTTCTGTTGAAACTTATAAAGTCTAAAGTTAACAAATTTGGACAAAAATTATCTTACAACAATGACAGAAAATTTTCCCATGGATGTGATGTAAGTATTTAGCCTATTTCTTTTACATTCAGTCCCGCCCCCACCTCACCTTCCCCAAGCAAAAGATCGAAAATAAGCCCCCACAATAAATAATTTTTAGATAAGAGAGTAAAACCAGGTAATAAAATTTGATTGTTGTGAATTTCGTTTTTTTTTTTTTTTTTTTTCTTTTTATTCCTTTTATATTTGATTTTGTGTAGCAACGTAAACCATGCTTTATCTAGAATAGAAATAGAATTGCTAACAACATGAATTTCCAAAAAAAGAAAAAAAAAATGAAAAAGAAAATCAAACAACTTTGCAAAGAAAGTGTGTAGTTCTATGCTCTATTTTTTTACAGAAAGAAATATAAAATCAAACCAAAATACAGCATTCAAAACAACAACAACAACAAAGACCCTAAAAAGGCAAAACAAAAATGTTGAGTAGTTATTCTTGGAGATTGAACAGTTTTAGAGAAATATTATAAGGTACTTTGAATGATGATTTCTAGGTACCTGGCCGTAAATACAAACTCAACAATCTACAAGATAAAAAGAATGCCAAAAATGAACTTTAAAAACCATTGCTAGCTTTTTGAGAATTTTCAATGACATGTTTGTGCGAATCATTTCATGCAATCTAAGCTATTTTATGTAATCAAATTGCATGTTACTAAGCCTTTCTTTGATTCCGAGAAGTTCAGGTTCAGGTAATTATATGGTAGCATAAAATAACAGTGCTCAATGCTAACTTTGAATGCAAAAATCTAGAAGCTAAGAAAAAACCCAATATATAGTACCAAACTTGCCAATATTTCAGAATATCCATTTCTATTCAAAATATCCATAACCATAGTTGGAAACCCTCCCCCCCTTCACAAAGGGGGGAGGTCGACTGTCCAAAATTTGGCTGTAACATTTTGCAATGAATAAAATTTTTACTTAAGCATTTTTTGAAGTTATCTAATGACAATTTTGAAAATGAAGCTGGGAAACAACGGCTCATTGTCATTTAAGTGCAAAAGATGATCTTTGCATAGAAGTCTGCTATACTTTCAAGGGTTTTGTTGGTAAATTATCCTTTTGTTAGATGATGGAAATATTTTCAAAGAGAAGGGGTACGGCAGGGTTTTGACCTAACAGAAAAAGGGGGGATAGCTCAAAGAGGGGGCGATTGAACCCCTCTTCCAACTATGATATCTTTCACAGCATCACTTTAGTTTCATCAAACCACAATTATTGGAATAAACCAAATTTTATGTAATTTGACAAATGATAAAAATTACATGCCAGACATAAACAATAACAAAAAACTAATATGATTTTTTTGGGAGCAGTTTTGCAAACACAGTGCTTTTCATTGAGATCTTTTAAATATTAACCATTGGAATTTTTATTGTCAAAACCAATCCACAATGTTTATCGCAAATAAGCTTTTTTATGGTGATGTCCTATCCATCGACATCCGTGCTTAAAGCAGGAGCTAGCAAATGTTTTTATTACAGCTTTCATGGCCAGAAAATAATTCAAAGCAAAATAAAATGTAATTAATTCTTCACAATTTAATTAATAGTGAAGTATGACCCTTAATCTCTAAGTCATAATTAAATTTTTTCAAGAAGGAGCGTTACTTAGAAGTTCCAGGACGGTGAAGATAGCCAAATATGTTCGCTGTTGCTGAACAAAAAAGTGTAATTGTAACTTTTTTACAGATTTAGCATAAATAATGATTAAATTGTACGTTCTCTTTTAATTCTGCAATGATTGAAATAATGTTGGATTTAAGTTTTACACTACTTTAAAAGTTGAATATAGCATTGAATTTATGATTATATACTTAGCTGGCTCTAACTCACCTCACTTTTACATTTTGCAATCAGCTGATAAATATCTGCCAAATGTTCAGCTCGTTCTCCAAGTTCATCCGTTTCAATAGCAGCACAACTTTCAAGTAATGTCATTGCTTCTGTGTATTCTCCTGCTTGAATCCTAAATGTTAGTTTCAGATTTGAAATTAATAAACAATTACCAGAACAAATGTACTGCAATACAGAGTAGAAAATAACAAAACCTACAAGAAAATGGCAACTTTTTTCCTTTGAGCAGCAAAGCTGTCAGGTGAAATTTGTGTCTTTTCCAACAAAATCAAACTCTCTTTATACATAGATGATGCAACCGGATATCCTCCAGCCTTAGAAGAAGATGTGGAGGAAAAAGTAGGCTTCTTTTTAAAAAAAGGGGATACCATGAAACCTGCCAAAACGGTCACCTCTACAAGAAGACCACCTCTCTTTAAAGACCATTAAAGTGGTGGTAAAAGGTTTATTAACATCATCCTGCAAGATTCTGCATGTAAATCCTACAGGAAAACAAATGCACGCATTAGCACACAGTTTAAAGTAATTAAACCTGTTATATACTTGTGTTCTAAATCTTTATATGCTTATCTTTCATCTTTGCTTACATTCCTGCTGACCTCAGCACTTTCTTTGTTCACCTAAACTCTTCCGCTCTATATTTCTTTTATATCTCCCCACGGTAATTAGCAAGCAGTTTTTGAAACATAAATTATTTGTTACTTTTGTAAACACTCCTTTTCAATAACAAGCATTCAACAAAGAAGCATCTCGTCTCTCTCCTCGATAACATAACAAACCAACGTGGTATCTTTCGCAACTTTAATTGCTCAATGAATTGAAATTACTCTATTGAAATTACTCCATGGTAAATCTCCCAATGACAAAATAAATTTCTCAAAATCAATGAGACTTCAGGGCAGAGGAATTATCAAGGATAGTCAAGGGGAAAGATAGCCATTTATAATTTGACAAAAGCTATTAACTTTGGCACAAATTTTGATACCTCCCATAAATATATGTTTGTTTTTGATATTATATTAACCTCCATCTACCATATAAAATTTTCAGAGAAATAGGAAATTTTTAATCTTAGAAATCTACCTACAAATTTGAAATAGCTTAATTCATGGCAATTCATATTTTTTTGAAAGAAGTTTACTTTTTGACGTATGTTAGATTAGTTCAACTAAAAAACAGTACTACATTTTTTTCTATCTCATCTTAGTTTTTCTGTAATCTGTCATCAAAGGTTTTCCAGGAAAATTACCGTTTTTAGCTACTTTTCTCTCTACAAAACGTTGCTGATCTCATCAACTAAAACCTGATTTGAAAAACTGTAGTTACGTTTTGTAAAGGAGAGATTGCTCTACAAGATGAGCTTGATTGGAAATCTGTACAATACACATTGCTTCAACAGGAGCCAAAACAAATAAACACTTTTTTAAAAAAACTGTTTCGAGAAAAACTAATTCAAGCTTTTTTATAGATTTTTTCTTCATGTAAAACTACTCCGCCTATATCTATTCAGACATAAACCAAAACGTCAATCAGATTATACTCAAGTAGAGCATAGCGTCTTGTGATAAGTATTTCAGGAAACAAAGTGCACATTTTTTCAGTGAGCAAGAAGAAACCATGCTTGAAATATATGAATTAATATTTTGAACTGTCAATTAAAATGTCCTGTAATTATTTATTTTCGATTGATAATTACTAAAATAATTAAATTCTTTTAAAGAAAGTTATTCAAGAAAAACAGCAAGTTTTTTTTATTAGGTGATATAATTTTCTCAAAATTTAATTTTTTCGTATTTTTTACCCTTGAGTATTCTTAAAATAAAGGTAATACTATTCTGTAACATAACAAAGGTTTTCCCAAAGTTAATAGTGTAACAAAGGATTTTTCAAAGTTAACCACATAACAAAGCTTTCTCAAAGTTTATTGCGCAACAAAGGTTTTCTCAAAAGTTTACATCGTAACAAAGGCTTTCTCAAAGTTTAGATCATAACAAAGGTTTTTTCCAGGTTTAGATCGTAACGAAGGTATTCTCAAAGTTTACAGAGCAAATATGGTTTTCTCAAAGTTTAGATGAAAACAAAGGTTTTTTCAAAGTTTAGATCCCAATAAAGGTATTCTCTAACTTTATAGGAACAACAAGGGTTTTCTCAAAGTTTAGATTGTAACAAAAGTTTTCTCAAAGTTTAGATTGTAACAAAAGTTTTCTCAAAGTTTAGATCGTAACAAAGGCTTTCTCAAATTTTAGATCGTAACGAAGGTTTCCTCAAATTTTAGATTGTAGTGAAGGTTTTCTCAAAGTTTAGATAGTAACAAAGGTTTTCAAAAAAGTTATAGCACAACGAGGGTTTCCTTAAAGTTAATAGACTAACCAAACATTTTATCCAAGATTATAGCCTAACCAAGGTTTCTTGATTTCTTAGTGTTACTGATGCAATCATTAGTGTTTTGGACGTATTTATTGACTTCTTGCTGTTCGTAAGGAATTTCTTGATATCTTATTGATGTATTATTATTTCTTAGTGTTTTCTTAGAGTCTTGATTTCCTGGTCATTTATAGGCAGTAGAAATAAAAAACACTCCTAATAATGCTAAACAAACTCATCATTTTTTCACCGAAAGGTCGTGGAAAATCGGTGGTTCTCTGGTCAAACTTTGAGCAGCTACCAAAACTTAACGAATGGAGCTTTTTTAATGCAGTTTTCACCATTGTGCTACTAAAATAAAGTACTTCTATGTCATTAGGAGTTACAGAAGATTTGGACCCAAAAATCGGATTTTGCCCCAAAATGACCCCGAAAAATGACCTACCGGGCCCGCATTTTCGTGTTGCCATGGCAACAATGGGCGTGGTCACCCAAATTTTTTTTCATGAAAATGTTCCCAGATAAATTTTGACTAAAGTCACAAAATTTTGGGGGCAAAGCTGTTTTAGTTCTGGAGTTATAATAAAAAATCTACAAACTCATTATAATGACAATTTCACTCCATATAATGACACAAAAATGATCATGGAAAGAAAATAACTCAACATATTGTCACTAAAGAGGCCGTGAAAATAGAAAAAAATCAAAGAACGAGATTAGTTTCACAGAAAGCAAAAGGAAAATCCTTGTCAAAATCCTCATAGATCTGACTATACCGCACATATCTTAAATACTGCCTTTGCAGTTAAGAAGTCTATTCCTAATCCCATAGTTTTAAGAAATGGCTTATCATAGGAAAATTAAGAATGAAAAGAAAAATAAATTAAAAGCTGCCCTTATTAATGCTTTACTGAAATCCACCAAATAAACTCCACCAAAAATTCACCAATTTACTTTATCATCAGGGATACTATTATATAATCATATCAGTGATTTTATAGAAACAGCTGACTAGGATGAAACTCCTTAGAATTCTTAGAATTTTCATAGCTGCTGGTACAACAACACAAAAATTACGATTAAGCATTAGGACTTGGTACCACAAGCCGTAACAAACCGGGTTGGCTTCTTAGATAACTATTTCTTACATGATTTATCTATATTTTTCTTGGGCTTTTTGGAAATTGTCGAAAACTACCCGGCATATTTTCAAAGCCATCTCAAGTCGTATTACAACTGAATTACCAATACTATTATTCCGCCAACTTTGAACCAGAAATATGAAAGCCAAAAAAGGATGAAAACTAGCAAAATTCTCCCTTAATGTTGATCAGGGTTGTAGCCATTTTACGAGAAGCATAACCTTATATTAATCTGGCTTTTTTGACCTTGAAAAATTTGGTAAATTTTTTGGAAAACAGTTCCTTATATTTCTGAAAATACCATCATTTTTGATATGATGTCATACCCTCATTATGACGTAAAATGAACTACGTCAAATGTCAATACTTATTCAGCACGCATTCAACAGATTTAGAGTATAAAGTTTTTCAATAACTTCCATGATCAAGGGAGGTTCTGAAAACTCATTTTTGAAAATTAAGAGGTGGTTTTGAAACATGGCTTCCAGATGGAGGTACTCAAATTTTAAGGACTAAATTTTTTCCCCAAAATATGCCCAACAAAATATTATTACAAGTTACAAGGAGTTTGTGTGTTCAGGAGTTGCAGTGGAAAAACTAAATGAAGAAAATTGACCACGCTCTGAGTAAAAAAAGGAATAAGCAAAATCACTACCATCAACAATAAGCTGTATTCTGGTAGTAGGAAAACACAAGCAGGGACATCCTTAGTAGAAACTTGCCCACAGTGCATGCTTGAGGCTTCCATCAATAATTCAAATCAAAAATCTAATTAAACTGCCCATTTCAAAAATAGAACTTCATTCTCTGGTCCTAGCTATTACAGGTGCAGGTAAAATTAGGTGAAAAGAAGCTGAGGTGAAATTATGGCTAAATATCAAACACCACAGTTGGCAGCAAGAGAAAAAGTTATCTATTAAAGATAAACTAACATACATATCTAAACAACACTTGTTGATAAACTTAATGTACATTTTATTTCAAATAACTATTCTGACAATGGAATTTTCTCCATACATGCATTTGATTAAAGTATAAATTCAATTTGCTCATGAAACGCTTAGAAAAATTACAAAAATTGACTGGAAAATACAGTGAAACCTGTCTTAGTGGCAAACTCTCTATAAGAAAAACCTGCCCTAAGTGGCCAGCCAATTTGTTCCCTAGATACCATTTTCAATAGAATTTGACCTATCTGTAAAGGCCACCTGCCCATGAACGCCATATTGCCCATGTTTGACTTCCTTTACTGGCAGATATACAGAAGTTTAACTGTAAATAATTTTCACTTCTAGAAATTTTTGATGACGTCAACTGGTCAAGTGACCAAAACAAGCTAAAACTCAATTTTCAGAAACTAATTATGATATTTTGTGTTTATGAAAAAATTCCTCTTAAATGACTGCATATTTCCAGCCGTAACCATGTTGGAAGTATTCAGGACAAACTTTGCAAAGTATAATCAGGGGGTCGATAATAAAAGAATAAATCTTGCAGATGCTAAATATTTTCTTATTTATCAAAAAAATCTGAAAGAGCTTTATTCAAAAAATCATAATATCTTAAAAGATTTATAGAATCCCAAGTTTAAACAATTCCATAGCTTAATTAGATGTCTAAGTCTCCATTTTTCAATAATTTACCCTCTGGTCATGCCGGAACACCTGGTCATATCACTAACAATGACTCTCTTTTTTTAAAAAAAAAAATTTCACTAGGTAATAAGCTCATTATATTTTAACTGATCATAATTTCCTCTTCTGCTATCAAATTGCAACATGGTTGCAGACATGGTATGTTATGTTAGAGAATTGGTAGCGCTTTTCTCTGAGGTAGCCATAACATACATGCAATATGATCTACCTTGTTATAGTTCTTTGGAATTTTTTACAGCTCTATGTGACTCCCTTTTTCGGAATCTATAAGATCATTGTAATTTAGTCTGATCCTATCGAAAGTACGTCTTTGAAAACAGATTGTATGATGCTTCTGTAATATATATATATTATAATTATTGCATCTTGCAGTGCGGGTTTCCATGGGACAGGAGTGCTCAAAAGCTTTCTCAGCTCTATGATGAACTCAAAACTACATTTTGACATTGTACTATATATTTTTTTACATTTTTTACTATGGTTGTCCAAATGGTGCAATATTCAAGAATTTTTTTTCATTCAATATTTTTTTTTTTTTTTCGTTCAATATTTATTTTTTTCAATCAAGAAGGTTTTCTTTATTCAAAAACTTTTGTTTCCATTCAAGAATGTTTTTTTTAATTAAGAATTTTTTTAATCATTCAAGAATATGATGTATTTGAGATTACTTTATTTAATATTCAAGCTACCATTTTTAGTACGTCCAGGGAGGAGGTCTGGTAACAATCTGGTCTTGATAATACTTAATTATGATAAAAACGGTCTTCACTTTGTTCCTCATCACATGGCAATATGAGCGTTCTCAAGCTTCTTCCAGAGAATAGTATAGGCATAGGTATATCTATAACATCAAGGTACCGTTGGAACTAACAGACTGAAACCTCAAGCAATTCCATCGAACGAAGGGGTCAGAAGGATTGTTAGGAAAGAATTAAATCAAATCAATTCTTCTTAATTATCAAACTCTGGTGCATCATTGATCCAAGGACATGATCTGTGATGACAGAATTGATGCAAACACTGATAAACTATTAGTGAAGTCAAGAAATAGGCAAACCGACAAAGTGAAAACAATCAAAGTGAAAAGACACCATTAACTATACTTGGAGGTTGCATGTGAAGGCAGAGCAAGCTGTGACAAACGCTTTTGCAAAGATTACTACCCCGTCTTTCAAGTCAGCAAGTAAATAAGTAAGTTTTGTTTAGCTACTCTAAAGTGACAGAGATGAAACACCTTCAGCAGCAAAGCATGATTTCCAAAGTGGTCTCGTATAACGCCATTACTGACTTTGGTCCTAACTTCATTATGCCCCCAAAAGTGTAAGCCATGGCTTACGATCATCTACTGAAGGAAAGATACATTGATCGCTTGACAACCTAGGTATGTGATTGAACCTTAAACCGTAAGATTCTCTGCTTGATGCGCTGCCAACTGCGCTACGCCTCCAAAATAAGGTTTTTCTCGATAATAAACTAGCCTTTTAACTCTGAATAACATTCGTCAAAATAACGCAATAATCAAAGTCTACACAAAGAAAAATAGAGAAAGCCATCCTGTCAGAGCTCGACCTCCCTTCCTCCCTAAATCTCGTCAAAATGTACATGCAGGCACTGTTTTTTGTTGCTATGTTCTGACCTTTTCTTTTGATGGCATTGCTGGAGGTTTCAATCTGTTATTTCCAACGGTACTTGACTTTACAGATATACCGATGGCTATACTATACTCTGGAAGAAGCTTTTGAGAACGCTCACGTCGCCACGTGATGAGCAACAATCAGAAGACGACTTTTACCATAATTAAGTATTATCAGGACCAGACTGTAGACCTTCTCCCTGGACCTGCTAAAAATGGTAGCCTGAATATAAAAAAATAAGCTCAAATACATCATAAAGGAATTCTTGAATCCTTTAAAAAATATTTGAATTAAAAAAAAAATTCTTGAATAAAAAAAAAAAAAAAAAAAAA
>JANSTP010007572.1:0-15663 GCA_025330745.1 Cladonema radiatum
ATCTCGAGAACGAAAAGTCGGATTGAGATGAAATAAAAACTGGCGTTCATCATTTTTTCTCCTCTTTCATCTGAACCAAACTTACATTTTCACCTCGGAATCCCTTTAATAAAATAAAAATGTTTAATTTATTTCATAACTGAGAAAAATATCGTATCATAAAAAATCTTCATTTAATAAAAATGTTTAATTTGTTTTGTTTTAGCCATGGTACATGATATTATTTAAAAATACATTTTTCAATTAATTCAAAAAGAATGTTTTTATAATTTTTCAAGAAAATGTTTTCATTTTTATGACGTCAATTGCTTTTACAATGAACAAAATAAAAGCTTTCAATATATCTAAATGAATGAAAATATTTAAAGAAAACAGGTGATGCTTTAATTCGAGGCTTGTTTATTACCTTGTAGATTTATTTTTTTGCATTATTTACGATGACATGAGTTGTTCAAACATGTAATGAATAAGTTTATTTTTAATATTGTTTTTCTTCCCTGAAAAGTAATAATATTCAATTTACTGTACGTTCTTTTGCCTATAGCAATGATAACGATCTATTTGCTTTAATAAACTACAGTGCTAGTTTTTTTTCGTTTTACAAAATTGCTGCCGATTGCCGCCGAGTAGCAAATATACGACGGCACTTTTTTGCCGCCGCAAAAAGTAGCAAATTCAGAAGGCTGATTGCATGCATATTTTACTGCTTGTATACTGTTATGTTGTCTCGCACTGTGGAAGCTTTAAATGCATTCATATCTTTAGAATTCTTGCAATTATGTTAAATCACTTTTTATGTTTATCTCTAGTACAATTTCAATTTTAACGCACCTTAATCGATGATTTTTTTCAAAAGTTAGTTTTTAAATCTCTTTGGCTCAAAAATTTTGTTTAGTTCATTCATGAATTTTGTCATCAATTGTTCATACTTTTTTTAACATTTTACCAAAGCTTTTACCATTTTCATGATATTGGGATTTTCTTCCTGCCTTGTCAGGCTGAATTATTTGGCTAGGTCAAGAAAATCGTAAAGGAGAGCCTCTATCTAATAAAATGTTTCCTTTGAAATGTTGCTTTCTTTTACTGCTTTGATGCAGTTATAGGATCGCGTAGTGATCTTGGAATGCGTTAGCAGGCGAACCCGACGCTTCAGCATCGTGAGACGCTGCATGCAGCTTCACCTGTACTTTGCCTGTACTTCATACGGAAAATGTCAGGAACATGGGAGTGGTTTCACTCGAAAAATTTTTTAATTCAAAAAATTTAACTCTAAGAATTTTCAACCTCACCTGTACTTTGCCTTTTGTGACAAAACTTGGTGCACATATATATTAAATTGTTTCAAAAATTTTTAAGACGATTCTGACGGTTCGCTGCTATGGCAACGGCCTATGGCTTCATTAGAAGGTCCATTTTGGAAAACTTTTATAACTGCTATTGTACTTGGCCTTTAGTATCCAAACTTGGCACACATATACCCCACATGGTTCTAAATATTTTCAACAAATTTTGACAGTTTGTTGCTATGTTAACGCCATATTACATCATTAAATGGTCAATTTTCAAAAATATTTATAACTTCACCTGTACTTTGCTTTTAGTGACCAAAATTTGGTACACACATACCCAAAATGTTTCTGAAAACTTTTAGGTCAACTTTGATGGTTGACTGCTTAATTTTTTACTTCTTTTCGCAAAGACCAATAATCTAAAACAGTTGATAGAGACATAGAGCATTGGTAAAGGTAAAGGATTGTGCAGCGATTCGGGACTGCTTTGGCAGGCCAATACGACGCTTCAGCGTCGTCCCATGCTATTTTGCAGGGATTACTATGAGCTCCTCTCCCTAGAACATTTATAAAGATCTTAATACCCTAACAAAACCAATGCTTCCCCCCTTTCCTGATCAAACTTTGTAAACATAATCAAAAACAGGTTTTAGAGATTTTAAGGCCGTTGGTTTGTCAGTAAGGGATCGCGCAGCGATCTCTTGAGGGGACTGCGTAAGCAGGGAAATATGACGCTTTAGTGTCATGCGACACTGCGTGCAGCTAGTACATATATTAAAAGCGTAGTGTGAGATTTAAATATGGTCATGCGATTTCCTTATTTGAAAAACGAAAGTGAAATAAAAGATTTTTATCGGCTCAAAACTAATCAGAAAGAAAAACCAATCAGAAAATTTTCGGGAGAAACCACTCCAATGTTCCCGGTGTTATTCGTATGAAACTTTCCTTATAGAAAACAGCGAATAATTGCAATGGGAAAAATTTGCAACTTCACCTGTAGTAACATCTTTAGTAACCAAACTTGGTACACATATACCCCAAATGGCCCTGCATATTTTGGGCCCATTTTTGACAGTTTGTTGCTAAGGCAGCGGCATATGACATCATTAGAAGTTCAATTTTACCGATTTTCTATAACTTCACCTGTACTTTGTCTTTAGTGAGCACACTTGGTACACAGATACATCAAATAGCTCCGAAATTTTTTAGGTCAGTTTCGACCATTAGTTGCTATGACAACAACCTATGACATCTTTAGAAGGTCTGTTTTGGAAAATTTTTATAACTTCTTCTATACTTTGTGCTTAGTAACCAAATTTGGTACACATATTCCCCAAATGGTTCTAAATAATTTTTAGTCCAGTTTTGACGGTTGGCTGTTATGGCAACGGCCTATGACGTCATAAAAAGGTCATTTTCTCAAACGTTTTTACAACTTTGCCTGTTCTATGCCTTTAGTAACCAAACTTGGTATGAATATACTCCAAAATTGTTTAGAAGAATTCCAGGCAAATTTTCTCGTTTGGTTGCTATGGCAACAGCCTATTCTAGTATTAAAAAGGCCAGTATTTAAAATTTATAATGACTTCACCTGTGCTTTGATTTTATTAATCAAACTTAGTACACATAAACCTAAAATGGCTGTGAAGAATTTTTGTCCAATTTTAACTGTTGGTTGCTATGGCAATAGCCTTTCATGTCATTGAAAGAAAATTTTCGTATATTCCAAAACTCCTCATATTTGCAATGCTAGCGTCAGCAGGCCTAACTATCATCATTAAATGCTTGATTTATTGGGATTGCACAGCGATCTCTTTCTGGGACTGCGTCAGCAGGCCAATACAACGCTTCAGCATTGTGCGAGGCTGCGTGCAGCTAAGCTAGTATATATTAAAAGCGTAGAGTAATGCTCCTTTTATGGAAGTGAGCAGGCCTTATTTGGAAAAGAGAGTGAAATAAAAGCTTCTCATTGACTCAAAACACTTTTAACTACTCAAGGCATGAAACCACTCCAATGTTCCTGATAGTTTCTGTATGAATCTTTCCGTATAGTAAAAAGGGAATAGTTGGAATGTGGAAAATTTTATATACCTTTACCTGTACTTTTCCTTTAGTGACCAAACTCGGCACACCTATACTCCAATGGTTCTGCATATTTTGGGTCCAATTTTGACAGCTTGTTCCTATGGCAATGGCTTATGACATCATTTGAAGTTCAAATTTCAAAGTTTTCCCCTAGTGACCAAAGTTGATACACATACACATCAAATAGTTCCAAAATTTTTTAAGTCCATTTTGACGGTTGGTTGCTATGGCAATTGCTTATGGCGTCATTAAATAATCAATTTTTGAAATTTTTAATAATTTTACCATCGCTTTGTTTTTAGTAACAAAACTTGGTACAGATACTCCCTGAATTGTTCTAAAGATTTTTAGACTAATTTAGACGGTTGGTTGCTATTGCAATGGTTTATGACGTCATTAATAGGTTGATTCTTGAAATTTATTATTTTACCTGTGCTTTGCTTTTAGTAACTAAAGTTCGTACACACATACTTAAAATGACAACTTCACCTTTTTCAAAAAAAACAACTTGGTAACAATACCAATACTCTAAAACATTGGTTAGAGATTTTAGAGCATTGATATAGGTGTAGGATGGCACATCTATCTGGGACTGCGTTAGTAGACCATTTTGACGCTTCAGCGTCGTGCTACACTTTTTTGATAGGGGGGGGGGTCTATTATTAGCCCCTGTTAACATAACAAAAATATCTTTAACGTTACAAGTGCAGTACTTAAAAAAAATAAAAAAAGCTGATAGCAAGACCAATACTTTGCTTTTGCTGAGCAAACTTAGTAAAGATAATCTGAAACATGTTTTGGAGATTTTAAAGTATTGATATTGGTATAGGATGGTGCAGTGATCTGGGACTGCGTTAGCAGGCCAATAGGGCGCTTCAGCGTCGTGCGACGCTGCATGCAGCTAGTCAAATATTAAATATGATCTAAAAACAAGCAACAATTACCAAGTCATAATACTATAGTTATTATATTGTTTGCCACTTTCGTGTTTGATTCAAATGATATGATACTTGGTTTATGTAAGGAAAATTAAAAAGATATGTACTAACATTTTCCTATTTCAGAAGCTAATTCGAGAGAAAAACTGAGATATATAAGACTTGTTGAAGTAGACTCTGTATTGCATATTAATCATCCATTCAGAAATTCAAGCAAAAAAAATCTCTAGTTTTCAAAATCATTTGACCAAAACATTAAAATTTGTAATACTTTTAAATTTGTAAACTTTTTGCTTTGTAGAACTAAAAATATGCTACCTCGGAAAGAGAGCCCTTTTGTATGTAGCTCTTCACGCTTGAGTTCACACAAGCAGTACCTTGTTCTTTCTTACTATTGATCTGTTTCTTCTTTTTGCCTATATATTTTGCTTATATATTAATTTGACAGAACTTTTCAAACGCAAATTTTTCAAAGAAAATACCTAGAAATAGTCTCATGCTATTTTTTAGGAAAACGCTCAGAAAAAAACATCTTTAGAAATTCTGCTATCAAAAATTATTTATGAATAAAAGTTTCTTTAGAGAATTGCTGAAATTTTATGTTAGAAATAAGTCAGTTATAGCACAACAAAAAGATTTGCTATATACTAATCTGCTTTTGAGGAATTCCCTCCCATCAATATCTTTTGGCAGTGATCTTAGGGTAGTCTGTGATTGGATTGGATTGGATTGCTTAGTTCCATTGTAAAATTCATTTCCTGTTTAGATTGAAGTCTGATGTAAGTTTTAATTAAAAGGAAAATAAAATTACATTAAAAGTGTTGAATAATATTTCAATATTTCAATTAAAAACTATAAAGAATAAAATATTGAAAGCACTTTTTTTACTCAAAAGTTGTCTTGAAAATTCTTCTTTGTGATTCTTAATCAGAATTAGATTTGAATGAGAACACAAAAGAATGTGCAATGTCCTTATATGTTCTTTATTTTTATAGGAAACGTAAAGGGATATTTTACCTGATTTGTTGATTGTGTTGCTTGTTGCAAAACCTTCTTTTCGGTCAGATGTGACAATAGTCACCTCTAGATATCATTTTCAGTTTGTTACAATCATATTTGCCACAAGGTTTACTCTTTAACTGTTTTTATAGAGTTTTTTTTAAATTTCTGAGTAAGCAGTTTTTAATTAAAATGGTACATTACAGACCCTCAACCTCTCCTACGACCAGGAAACCATTTTTTTGTCAATATCAGCATTATTTAAAAGTACTTTCCTGCCGACATTTTTATTTGATCATTCAATATATAAGACAATTATTTGCTTATTCAGAAAATATCACTCGAAAAGGAAGAAAAAATACAGAAAGTCCAAAAAAGACTCTTCTTTAAATAACTTTTAAGTGTGCATATCTCTACAAGCAGATGGAGTTTTAATATAGAATTTTTGTATTGCTAATTCAAAATGCAGAATCTATCCAATTTTGCAATAATGTTTTTGAAAAGCCTAGAAATCAACCCTCCCTGATCCTGGATTGGGTTGTGAATAGTGTTGTGGAAATGCTGCACCAGTCCAGGAATAGCACGCAAAGGGTTAACTTGCTTCAAATAATTTTTAGAATGACGTTTCTTTAAAAGTTTACTTTTGAACATAAAATGATAATATTAAAGGGATTCTGAGGTCAAAAGTTGGATTTGTGATAAACATCACTTTTTATTTCATCTCTCAGACTGTTCGTTCTTAAGATATTTGAGTTTAAAAATTTGTCACTTAAGGAATTGCCCTAAAGCGTTCAAAAATTTGTGATGTCACCAAGTGTATAGAAAAAATATCCCAATCGTGAAATATCTCTGATTATAAGGCAATTTTATCAATGAGAATTTACACACAAGTAGTGCCCATTAATAAAAATTCAAACAAATAAGAAATTTTCAAAAAAAATTCTTTCTTCACTACTTCCAGCCCCCTTTTCTTTTTAGGTTCAGACTCAATATCGACCGAACAAAAATTTTTTTCCAAAAGTTTTTTTTCAACTCTTTTTTTGAGTTCGGAATATTTCAAGAAACTTTAAAATAAATAATTTTACGAAATATTTTCAAAGGCTCGAAATCGAGGACAGCATGATTTTCAAAAGGGGCCTGGCAATAGTGACCCAAAGCTCATTTACAAGAAAAATTTTGTTGCAGAAGAATTAAACATTAAAGAATAAACATCAGCTATCTACATGAAAGTTTTTAATCATAAAGCACGATTGTCACATGAGATATTTAGTATTCAGATTAGGGTAATTTTCCAATACACTAGATGACATCACAAATTCCTCAACATTTTAGGGAAATTCCCTAAGTGACAAATCTTTAACTCAATTATCTTGAGAACTAAAAAACAAATTGAGATGAAATAAAAAGCAGTGTTCATAATTTTTTCTCCACTATCCTTTTAACCCAACTTACGTTTTCACCTCCGAATCCCTTTAATAAGATGCAAAAGTGTGCAATTAAGAGTTGAAAAAGATGACAAAACAAATTAATTTTAACATAAAAAGAGTACACAAGTCATTATTGCAAACAATAAACGTTTTAATGTAAAAAAAAAAAATTCTGTTGGACAAAGTCTGGCAATAATTGAGTTTATATTAATTTTTTGTCAGACATGGTGTTAACGAGAACAGCATGCCCACTGTCCAACCATTACTCTACGCCTTATGATTGTAACTAAAAATGATTGTTGTAGATTAATTGAATATCAATGTAAGCATTAAAGATTTTGCAACAACAGGTTAATTGCCAAATAAGAATTCTTTGGTCTTTTTCTAGCCATTCATGTTGATTGTATGAAAGAAAGATATCGTAAATACTCCATAAAAATCCCTGGAGATTTGTTTGACTTTCAAACTTTTAGCATGAGTGTTTATTAGAGATGTTCTTTTAATGACAACTGGTTATCATAAAAAATTTGGGCGCTTATAAGATTATAAATCTACCTAGAACTGTATCTGAATTTGAAATTTAGTGATTGTTATTCAATTTCACCCAGATTTTTTTTATATTATTTACTTATGTAATTATGCTTCTCGGTAATATTGTTTTGGATAGATTAATATGAAAGAAAAAATTTTGGTTCTGCTTTCTAGTTCTAGGAAATTTTGCTTTTGCTTTCTTCAACTTGATTTCAGCAGGTGTTCAAGTCATGTTTTTAAATTTAAGTTTCACAATGCTTTTTGAACATGCTATGATTTTTGATGCTGTTGTTGCTGTTCCTTTTAAGTATAGGTTCGAATATCTGAAGATTTTAAAAGCATGTATACTTTATCGCAGTGGCCTATTAATAAAATACTTGATCCATAAATGCTTAGAATGGTTCCAAATATTTCTAACCAAAATTTACCCTGTGTTGCTATGGTGACAGGCAGGGGCTCATAGAAAAGTCAATTTTCATATAACTATACAATGAAGCCTCTACGTTACTGCTACTAACTGAACTTCACCAAAATATACCTATAATGGCTCCAAAAAGTTGGACCCAAAATTTAGTTTCTGTAGGGCAATTTTCATAGAATTACATAAAAAACCTCTTCTTTGAAGCAAGAGTTATTATTGTGAACAGGAGAGAGCACCGCATTTTTCTTGAAACTAAATATGTTATTTCATGTTACTCTTGAAATTACCTCTCCTGTCACAGCAAAATAATTTCGCAATACCTAACGAGAGCTGTTAGCATTTTTTATTGCGTCAGTTCATAAATTATGATCACAACCAATTGAATGTGCAGCATGCTATAGGTATTTGCATAAACACAAATAATTAGGCCAATTTTAAATCAAATGCCTGAAAAATTGAGAGGGTTCCTGATGTTACATAGGTACTCTCCAAGCTGCAAAATAGACAAACTTTATCCACATATGTTTTTTTACATTGAAACCTATAAAATTTTGGCAAAAGTTGGCATCATCCAAAAACTAGTATTTGCTCATTTTTGAAAGAACTTTAAAGACACTGATACTAGTCTGTAGACAGGACTTTTAATAGGCCCTAAGAAAATCAAAATAAGCTTTTCAGAGCAAAAGTTTCAACTTTGTCGTCCAAAAAGCACCATAAATCTGAGGTGACCCCGCAGTTTCCTTAATTATTTGTTGCATAAATTTATAACAAACATAGATCCACTATTGTTTGGAAGTAATTAGCTTTAATAAAGGAAATTCAAAAGACATTTGCACCTCGAAACAATAGAAATATTTAGTTCTCTATCCAGCTAAGCTAAAATATATCCTTGTTTAAAGGGATTCCAAGGTGAAAATACAAGTTGGGTTTATATGAAAGAGGAGAAAAAATGATGAAACCCACCCTTTATTTTATCTCAATCCAGAACTTTTTGTTTTCGATTTGTCACTTAGGAAATTTCCCTAAAATGTTTCAAAATTTTTGATGTCATCAAGTGTATAAGATACCTCGTTAATAAAAAATACACATAAAAGATACACATTAAGGAAAATTCACTGGCAATAGAAATTATCAAAAACACTTTTTACTTCACTAGTTCCAGGCTCCTTTTCTTTTTAGGGTCAGGCTCAAAGCTACCCAACAAAGCTTTTTTTCAAAAATCAACTCTTATGGGTTTTCGAATCTTTTGAAGGACATTAAAATTGAAAAAGGATTTTTGGAAATATTTTCAAAAGCTCAAAATCAAGGACTATTTGATTTTCAAAAGAGGCCTGGGCTGAGACCCAAAGCTGGAGACCCAAAGCTCATTTACAAAAAAAACTAAAATAAGAGCCGAAGATTTTTTTCAGAACCTACTATCTATATGAAAGTTTTTAATTCTAAAGCACTATTATAACCTAGTATTTAAGATTAGGGTAATTTTTCTATACACTAGATGACATCATACATTCTTTAAAATTTTAGGGAAATTCCTGAAATGATAAATCTTTAACCTCAAATATCTCGAGAACAAAAAGTTGGATTAAGATGAAATAAAAAGTTGTGTGCATCATTTTTCTGCACTTTCATATGAATGCAACTTATATTTTCACCATGGAATTCCTTTAATGTTAATAACAATACTTGATATATAATACTATATAATTATGTTGGTATCAAAAATTTTGATCATAAAATTTATCCGCTGTTGCTATGGTGACTATGATGTCATGAAGGTCAGTTTTCATAGAAATTACATGAAAAATCTTCACAGTTACTATCCAAAATTGCCCCATATGTGGTTATTATGGTTAAAAGAAAAATTCACCTAATAAGTTACCCCCAGTTTTCACCCTGCTGTCATGGTAATTGTGTATGACGTCATAGAAATAACAATTTCCATAAAAATTCATAACCACATAGTTATTGTCATAGATAGAAACTATATAGATAAAGCACATACAATGTTTCTAGGTTTAAAAACTTACTACTAGATTTTGTGTGAAATCTGCCGAGTTGGAACACAATTTGTTGTAATTGCAGTGTATTAGCTTCAATATTTTTAAAGGTAGCCTAAGACATAAAACTCTAACTCTGCTTGAAAATACTATTCTAAGCTTAGAAACAATGTAAAAGTTTAGAAATTCTTACAAGCAAGCCGTATTTCATCCAAAAAACAAACATTTCAAGTTATCTCTTTGCTAGCTGTTTCTACATGTGCTTGCTGGAGGTTCAAGATTTCTTCACTGAAAAAGTCCGTCCGTGTATGACATAAAGGAGATGAAAAAATTTTAAATAATCAGACTTCTATTATACCTATATTAACCAAAATTGGTACATATACATTGGCACTAATTTACCCCATATGGTCCCAGATGTTTTGGACCCACATTTGACTGTTTGGTGCTCTGGCAACAGCCTATGGCGTCATATGAAGGCTATTTTTCAAAAGTCTTAATATCGTCAGTTGTATCATAGCTATACTTACCAAACTTGGTACACATATAACCCATATGGTCCCATATATTTTGGACCCAATATCAACCATTTATTATTAAGGCAACGGCCTATGACATCATGGGAAGGATATTTTTAAAAAAATCCTCAATAACTTCGCCTTTATTTTACCTGTACTTACCAAACTTGAGTCTCATATAACCCATATGCTCCCATATTTTCCAGACCTACATTTTCTAGCAACTGCTTATGATGTCATAAGGAGGGTGTTTTTCAAAATCTTAATAACTTCGCCTTTTTTATATCTATTCTTACCAATATTGGTATGCATATACCCCATTTTTTAAAGGTCTTAATAGCTCCACATGTGTTATGCCTATACTTACAAAATAAAATGGTCCCCAAATATGGTCCCAGATATTTTGAACCAAATTTTGACCACGTATTGTTATGGCAATGCCATAGAAAAGCAAAATGCAAAAATCTTAATAACAAGTATATTTGCCTATCCGTTTACCTGTTGCCTTTGTTCATTTGCCTTCGCCTGTTGCCATTGTCCGCTGTCTATACCTGTTTGCTAAACAGTGATAATAATATTACTCTGTTATTGATGTCAAATACAAAAATTTACTTTTTGTGTCTAACATTGGAGAATCCAAAATCAATTACTTTATGGAAAATTTAAAAGCCGAAATCCTTCTCTGGTTAAGAGTACCTCACAGGATCTTTGTTTTCATAATCGATTACAATGAACTTTTTTTATCATCATACTAATCAATTCCTTGGCAGAAACCTTGATAAACTGTTCTTTAAAGCAGAATTTGTTTGTTTAAAATGTTATAGTTGAATGCATGATTCTTTAAAGCATGAAGTATGTGTTTCTTAATGACAAAAACGAAATAAGAACGTACATTTGAATCTAGTTTCAAATCATAATGTAATGTTTTAAGTTATGTAAAATCCCCTCATGCAAGAGTTTTAAGGAAACATGTATTTTTTTATCCTTGATTGGGTCCACTGAGAGTTTTATTTCGAGTAAGATCTTCAATAAATGTGCCATAATTTAAAAAGGTGTAATAAAGAAGGAAACAATTGCTGAATAAAAACATCTTTCAGATTTTTAAATATAAAATTATTAAATATAAAAGAATAATTTTGAAATAACTGGATATTTCGACAATTTTATCTTGCTATTCTCATTCTCATTTGGTAATTCTTTCCTTCTTTATTATATTGAATTGTCCGGTACTTCTGGTTTTTAAAAAGGTGTGTTCTACTCTGGAAATTATTTGCCAAAAGCTATTGTAGTTGGTGTCAAGTATTTGGAGCTAAAACGTTTTTTCTGAAGGATTAATGTTACCAAAATTTTCCCCTGGATTTTCGTCTTTATACACGTTACATTTGAAGTGACTTAACTCTACCAAACTAAAGGTAATATGTAATATATGTTGAATGAATTCACTATGGATAACAGTTGTGTCTACATAGTTGTAACCCCTTACTACTTCCAGTCATTTGCTTTAAATATCTTATATTTGGAAAGCAGGGATTTTTTTTGTTTATCATGACAATAGCTTTCTTCACTTACTGAAACGAGATTCCAATTTTTTAAGTTAAATTTCTAGTACTTTTCTGACTTCCTTCTTAGTAATTGCAGTCATGCTGATTGACATAATTTTTTTGTCTTGATTAGCCAAACGATAGGAGAAATATTGGACTAAAACCAACTGATTAAGTGAGAAATCTTTCAGTCTGTCCACATCACTGGACTGTTGTTATTATGGATAGTTTTGATTAACCCTATTCACGCTGGGCTTTTTTTTGATGTCTTAATGCTAGGGGGGGGGGAGCGGATTCCACCCCGCCTCGATATTTTGAGAACCACAAATGATAAAGTGATAAAACTTAGCACAGCTGTAGACAAACTTATTCTGAACACTTTGGGACCAAACTTGACCAATGACGTCATCACATTTTCATGATGTCATCGTTTTTTGTCCACCAGGTTGTCAAAAATTGGTGATTCAGAGGTCCAACTTTGAGTAGCTGCTAAAGTTGAACCAAAAGAGCTTTATTCATGCGATTTTCACCATTTTCCTACAAAACAAAAGTACTTTTGAATTACTGGGACTTGCAGGTAACTTGGGCCCAAAATTGGGATTTTGTCCCAAATTGGGCCCAAAAATTGACCTACCGGAGCTGAAAATGGGCGTTGCCATGGCAAAAGTGGGCGTGGTCACCAAAAAATATTTTCGTTAAAATGTTCCCAGATAAATTTTATACAAAGTCACAAGGTTTTATGGTAACAGCTCTGTTAGTTTTAGAGTAATATAAGAAAAACTACAAGGGGCCGGAATCCCCCCCCCAGCTGGAATAGGGTTAATTTAATTCTAAGATTAAATACAAGGATGAATTACTTCATCAACTTAAGTAGGGATAAGTGAGATTCTGAAACCTTTTATAAATGCTTTTGCATTCAATTAACTATTAGCAATTGAATTCAGCAGTCTAAAATTAATATTATCTAAAATTTATCACACTCATTGGTTTGACTGAGTTTTCACACTTAAAATGTTTTAAATGAACATAACAGTGTATTAAAAACTATGAGTATGTTATTGTTTTTTTAGGGGGAAGGATTCACAATTACAGGAAGTGATGAAAGTAGAAGAAGACAAGTATACTTCTTATGGTTTGTATATTGTTCTTGTTATTTCACTGTATTTCATTTTTTGGGAACTTTGCTTTCTTAAAAAAACAGTCAAAGAACCTGACTTACGTCAGTAAGTAAACATTTCCAAACATTGTTTTTTTATATTTAGAAACTTTGGCATAAATATTTTTACAAATCTTTTAGATTTGGAGAGTAGTGTGCAGTATATCATGGATACAGATAATGTGAATCTTCTCATGGAACTTATAGAAAGAAACAAAGTTAATGTTAATGCATTTTGCGATACAAATTGCAACAATTTCCTTCATCTTGCCATGAAAGGTAAGGCTCTCAAAATAGCTTTGTGGTTGTTAGAAAATTTCAAAATAAATGTCAACTCCTTGAACCATCAAGAAGAATCTCCAATTTCTTTGGCTTTTTAACAAGGAAACGGTGAAATCTTTGAGATGTTGGTTAATAAAGGGAGTGATGTTGACTGGGAAGATAAAGAAAAGAATATACTTCTGCATATTGCTATTAAAAGAGGTAATTTAGACATTGTTAAAATTCTAATCAATAATGGAGCTGATACCAATGCATATATTGATGATCAGAGTACACCTCTAAATGAAGCTCTTCTCTATGGTCATGCTGATATTGCCAAACTCTTGATCAATAGAAATTCATATTTTGACGTAAAAAATTACCTCTTTATTAAAGCTTTTTTGAAAGTTGTTTGTTTGTGTCACATTGATGTTATTAAACTCTTGATCAATGAAGGAATTGATGTCAACGCCAAAGATAAAAGTAACAAAACACCTCTGCATATAGCCTCAGCTCAGAACAGAGTTGACATTGTCCAAATTTTGATAAATAGCAGAGCAGATAATGACTTTAAAGATAATTTTGGCCATACACCTCTCCAAGTGCACTCCAAAATGGTTATTATGATGTTGCCAAGATGTTAATTGAAAATGGAGCTGAGGTTAATTGAAAAAATAGTGATGGTAAAACACCCCTTTGCACCCCTTTGATGGAAACTGCCCTCTTGCTGAATTTTTTATTGAGAATGGTGGAGATGATAAAGTTTAATGATGACATAACACCTCTGCAATGCGCTAAGGAAAAATGGTATGCTGATATAGTTGAAATAATAAAGATTAAAATATGAGGAAAATAAAGTACAAAGTAACTCTTGAATGATCATTTTTGGTCACTATTGACAAATTCATATGGAATACATCTGTCAAAACTGTCTGGAGGAACATATTGACAATACGATGATCTATATATGCTGTAAAAAAGCTAACGTTTTTTGCCTCTGAAGTATACTAGTTTTAAAGCGTTGTGACAATTTTCTTTCTTTAAATTACTTGTACATTTTAATACGAAATTATAGAACGAAAATAAGTAACAAATAATATTGAAATGGAATAAACTTGACTAAATAGCAGCCCAAGATAAAATAATCTTCCTAATTTTTAAAGTTTTTTAGAAAAGCTTTATATCCTTAATTTTAAGTTCTTCCCCTTATAGCAAACTCTGGAAGTACAGTGCTCTGTGATGTATGATGGAACTCTCCAGTAAATACTGCTTAAAGCCTTTCAAATTGAGATTAATTGTAGCAATATTTTATTATGTTGTTACTCTCTCTTCATTTTCATTTACTCTTCTTTTTCTTGTTAGTGTTTCTTTTAGATTTTTTTTATTGCTCTTAGGATCATATTTTATTTGCTGCGATATGTTGTAGCTTTTTTAAGGACTTTGCTGTTTTATGAAAAACCTTTTTAAGAGAACTATCAAAAAATCATTTGTTTATGTAGATTTTACAGGTTTTGCATTGGTGATAAAATATAAATAGTTGATAACTAGTATTTTATATCAAGGAGTTGATATTATTTTTATTGGACGGGCTACGATGTGTTGTCAATTATGTTTTATTGTTTTATGAGAGCATTGTCTTTGCCGATGGTATCCACTTTCTATGCAGTTTAAAATTTATATGAGATTCTACCAGCAGCTAGTTTCTTTTAATTTAGGATAGTATTCATTGTGTAGAAACACCTTTTGGGAGGATGCCTGACAGTACACAAAGTCAAAATGGAATTGGCACTCAAGAATTATTCCAAAAACACCAAATGTAACTTTTCTAAACCCTATAAAACAGTGTTTAAAAGACCATTGCCCATGAAGGATGATTTTTTATATTGATAAGTTATATTATGGCTATATTCAAATATAACCTGATGCTCATCTTATTTATTCACACTTTGTAGTTTTTTCTTGATTTTTCAGGGTAGCAAATTCTTATTTTGCTGAGCCTCTGTTTCCATACTAGTATAAGCATGAAAAATTGCATTGATTGTACTAACTACTTTCTCTTGTAATTGTAATAAGGAATGGAATCAGTTTTAATAAAATATGATGGTGATCAATATAGTCAGGGGCTGGAGTGACGATTTATCAGGCAACCTGTACATGCTTTTTTATTGTTTCTAATCAAAAGATATGTTATTAGGATCAAATTGAGCTATCGTGCCACTTTTTATTGGTTTTCCAAAATCTGACCCTTAAATTTTAACAAGAGTTAAATGCTTCAGGAATGGTAAATAGTGCACATTCATTATGTTTATCCAAGAGTGGTGAAACTTTTCTCAAAGATAATAAAACACCAAAAAGTTTTCTTAAAGGTAATGTAACACTTAAAAACAACATAGCCTCAAATGAAAGAGTTCATTGCATTATACAACAATCTTTTTACAGAATTAAAAAATATGCTCTCCTTCATGAGATATTTAGCTTAAAAGGTTTTTTGGGCATGCCC